>JAODAL010009314.1:12500-111697 GCA_025379985.1 Phyllomedusa bahiana | reverse complement strand
GAATGGAGCAGCACAACCACAAAGGGTATATTTCAGTCAGGCTTGTGTTTTATTTTTAGTCAGTCAGAACAAATAGCCACTGGTGCTTTATAAAAGTGCATAATTAATAATGGGCAGCATTTTGGGACCACAGACCCCTTGCCAGGCTAAGATGGAGTATCACTGGTCCACAAATAGAGTCCCTTTTGGGTGTGTGGTGTGGAGGAGTTCCGCTGGACACAATACTCTGCATGCCAATATGGTCCACAGCATGCATGACAAGGACTTTATTAATGGACCATTGATAATCCTTGCTGGCCTGACAAAAGGTGTAAAGCCTTGAACTGTTGCACTTTATTAAATATGGCACTTTATTATACATACACTTTTATTAGCTCTCTATTTTTCCTAAGTGAGTAAAACTAGAACACAAGATCAACTTAAATACATTCTGTTGCCGCTTGTGGTGCTCAAGACTTTGATTTGCAATACTACATGCTGAGGAAGTCTTGATCAACCCACCATTGAGCCTGCGCACATGTAAGTCTAGATTTACATCATGTTAATCCACTAGTCTGATGTACGCATTTTTTAAAATAAAAAAAGATCCTTTTTTGACAGATGGAAGAAACAGGGTGCTGCACTTTTTTCAAGTTGTACAATAACGTATATGTTATAGTATGTATATTCTATACTGGCATAGTCTATGCCAATGGAAAAGATATACCCGTGTATGTGCCTATGTTTGTATCCATCATAAAACAATAAACAAACCTACCCATTCAAATTGCACTGAAAAACGGGTTACAGCCAATAGAGAAGCTGGTTTATAAAAGAAATCAAAAGGCAAAAATGTATGTCAAACATATGTTCAAAACAGTGTATGTCTGGGATCCGGTTAGCATTTATGTTATAATGTACACTTTTGGCAGTATGGTCAGACCTGATGTGGACCTTGCCTGACATCTACTTTTTACTGGAGTTTTGTTGCATTAAACATTTCTCGTCAGTGAAGTAAGATAAATAAAGACAATGGCGAGCCATTTGATGCGTTTTTTTATTATTATTTGGACAACCCCTTTGAACTTCAATGTTATGTAAACTTATGATATTCATGTACTTCACTTGTAGATAAAACTGAAGGAGATATTTTAAACCCCTGTGGAAATTAGTCTAGTTCTTGAATTGGTGACTGGAGGAGAATTGTTCGATATGTAAGTGATGAACAATGCTCAAGACACTTTAATGATATTTTTTTTTTAGTCCGTAATCGGGTGAATGAGAAAAATAAACAGATCTAAGCACCACTCAGAATACAGATATAGTAGAAACTGAGCTTCTCTATAAGCAAATAACATCACTTTTAGCCAGTTCTCGTGGGACTTAGACACTTAGCAAAGAGCCTTCTATTGTTAGAGAGTCTTGGACTCCTGATAAAAGCTGACTCCAAATGAAATCCAAATGAAATCAGAATCGTGTCTCTCAGTAAGATTGATGTGTTTTGTTCATAGAGCTGGCAGACATGATAATGATGCTGTTCCCTTGATTCCTTGTAAATGCTGTCTTGAGAAAATGGAGCAGGGTTTAGTTGTCTATAATCTTATGATTTGACATTTATATATTTTTTGGATTAAATTGAATCCTTTTGTTTTACTTACACAGAAATTAAGTTTCCTGATAAATGTTATGAAACACATTATTTTTAAAATGTATTCTGTGCCATACTTTTTGTAGGGGTTTGTATAAATCCATGCACATGCTGCAAAAACAAAGTGTATGTGTATGTTTCTGTACCAAATTGGCAGAGCAGTCTATTCCATATAGCAGCTACATGTGCATGAATTTCTGCAAACTTTGACCCTTTGCATTACAGAGTCCATTTTCATATCTATCATATCACCTACCCCTTTAAACGACTACATCATTCCCACTACTCCACTTATCCTAAAAACACCCTTCATCCAAGAAACACATGAATCGCTATTTGGATAAATTTGGCCACCGTAACCATTTTACTACACAAACGACAAAACATAGAAATATACATCACATTTATCTTAAATAACCATTCCACCCCCAAACAGTCATCCAAACACAATCCAAACCCCAAATGGGGCTGAGGACCTTGGAGATCTGGTAACCACTTAACGTAAATATAACCATTACCACTAGCTGTCACCACTGGCTCTGGGGCACCATAAGCCATACCTTATGGCTACAATTTTCTTACTGTCTTCCAGGGACTCCACCCTGCAAAAGCCCTGCATTCACTAGACTAGCCCAAAATGCACCCTATAAATTGGAGGTGGGGGAGGCGCAACCATTGTGACACCCCCACACCAGTTTTTCCACCAACTCCAAGGACCCCTAGCTGCCAACACGAGCATGCCATGAAACCTCAAGCATTTCAGTCACCCCACAACCCAAGAATTCTCACTACCCCTTCTTGAATGCCCAATGTCCACAAGGTCAGCCCCACAGCATTCAAGTGCACTTCATCATTTAGCCAAAAATTACCCTGTCCTGATTCCAGATCAAAATGCCGGACAAATACAACACCATTCCTTGCATCACAAGCTGACAGCATTCTATTAACCTTAATGGGGCCTTGTTCAACTTCTCAATGGACTTGGCACCTTGCCACAACCTGCTTGAAACAATCACTGACCATACAACAATCACCCCGGGGAAGACGGACCAAAGGCGCAACAGGTCATAACGAATGTCTTAGGTCATTCTTGCCCACATGAAACAATAACACTTGCGGTGCTCGATCCTGCCGTACAAAATGATGCATTTCCAACACACACTCTTCCACATCATACCTCTAAGACCCAATTTGTGGATTACAGCCGCCTCATGAGGAAAACCACATCCACTCTCTCCATACCCTAATGCACATAGGAATGCCCCAATATCCACACCAGGCAAGGAACTAAAAGAAAGTTATCAGACACAAACACACATAAAACAGAGAGGGGCAACTCCAGCCCCCACCCTTTACCACAAAATGCAACCTACCAACCTCCTCTAACCACAGTTAAACTCTCAGTTGAGGTCAAATGCAAATGGTAATGATTGGATTCCCATCTCCTGATCTTTCTTACCACATCAGGACAAAGACCCCAACCTGCTGTCTCTGTAGCCGCCCCAATCCTAAAAGAGTGAGGAGTAAAACTGGAAGCATCCAACTCGCTATAAAACACCCTGTTCCTTTTTTTCTAAGTTATATAATATTTTTGTTCAGCAGTAACAAGAATACTGAACTGTGTTATACAGCTGCTGAAGAACCTCTTTGTTTTCCAAAGGGGACTACATAGTCATTGGTTGGCACACAATGGAAAACTTCCTACAAAAGTGATCTGTAACCACTATGGGCCAATGTAGTGCCATTCATCTCTATGTAAATTTTCATTATCCCTTGCTGAAAAATAATACATAATTATTACCGCTTAAAGCTGAGACTAATTCAATTTCTTATGATATCTGCAATGGCAACACAGGCGAGTAGATTTTACCTGCACAATGAAGCAAACGATCGGGCCATAGAAGATATTTGTATTCTGGACATTTCTTAAACTGGATACTATTTTCTTGTTATAATGTACCTCTAGTGAGAATTAATACAACACTTACCCTGGGTCATACATGTCTATGTTTTTTTTTTAGTTGTTCTTCACATCTGGTAGCACAGACTGGTCAGTGTCCATGCTGCAGCCCTTTGCCAAAATATGGGAATGAACTTAGCAAAGATAATATCTCATAGCCTCCATTGCCAACTTTTTGCTTTATTCATTCAATACACAATGGGATACATGTATGAAAACGGTCTTGGTGTAAGACTTTCCTTGTTGCCCATAAAAACCAATCAGAGCTCCCCTTACATTTCATATAGTGCTCTGAAAAAAATAAAAGGGAAACTCTGATTGGTTGCTATGGACAACAAGGAGAGTCTTACACCAGACAGTTTTCATACATGTTCCTTATTGTATGAAAAGTATTGTCGTATGCACTTCTGCAATGGTGTAGAGTACATGCTTAAAGGGGTTGTCTCATTACATTGATTCATCTCACCTCAGTCTTGTTTTCTTGGTTTCACTTTGAATACAGGGGCGTGTTTACTGGCTTCTACTAGGCTGCAGTAGAAGCCGGGTCTGTAGCTATAGCAACTAGCACTGGCAGCCTATCAGGATAGATCAAACAGGTCTGTAGCTATAGCAACCTGTGCTATATGCAGCCCATACAAGAGGGCCCATCTAGGAATAGGTAGGACACTGTTAATGGACATTTATTGCAAAGTGACTTGTTTTTGCAAAATCTTTAACATAAAAAGCAATCCTTGTAGTGAGACAACCCCTTTAAGTTTCTAGCTGTAACACTTCATAAATTTGTCTTTTTGTAAGACAAACTGCCCGTGTGCCTAAAAGTGCCCTATGCGATGACAAATTTAGTCTTAGCCATGCCGCTTCTAAAAAGGCATGGCTAAAGACACATTGACCGTGACACTTCTAGGGATGTCAAAATTCCTAAATGTGTTGTATCATATGAATTGGCATAAACATGTCCACTGTTGAGTTAGGCTATGTCAACATGGCATAGCAATACGATCATATTTTTGGCGGTTTTAGGATTTTAAAACCACCGAAAATACGATTGTTCAGGCAGCCCTTTAGACGACAATAGAAAAAAACAACCTGTAGTCTCCACAGGTGTTTTTTTTTCTCCAATCGTCTTTCAGCGCTGGCGTATTATACAACATGTTGTATAATACGGCGGCAGTTTTTTCACCATCTTCCCATACAATCATTTTTATGGGCGATGGCAGAAAACGAGAACCAATCACGGTTTTTGCGCAAAACGTGACAACAACCTCGGTCCTGCATCAGACAAAAAACGGTCGACTTTCAGCCACTTTTTATCCAATGCAGTGGAGATTTAACCTTACTCTTTTTGGCACAAATGTTTTATATAAACATAACAGGACATTATTTCTGTCATTACCTATGCCAGTAAATTGGCACAACAACTTTCATACATCTGGGCAACTTATAATAATCATTACTTAAATCCAGAAAAACCTTTTAGACTAGGCATGGGCATAATTAGAATTCATAGGGCCCCATAGCAAAATAAGATGGGCCCCTAACACCTAATGATAGGAAACAGCAACATAAATAGCTATAATTAAGAGTATAAATAATACTGCCATGTATAAGTGAACCAACATGGTACTAATAAATATCAGAAAGGTAGAAACTTGTTATTCCTTATAAAAGAAAGTATAACATTTTGGAACATGCAGTTGAAACCACAAGTTTACATACATTATATAAAAAGACACATATGCATGTTTTTCTCATTATCTGATATGAAATCAGAATAAATCTTATCTGTTTTAGGTCAATTAGGATTACCAAGATTATTATTTTCCAAATGCCAGAATAATGAGAGAGAGAAAATTTTTCAGGCATTTTATTACTTTCTGCAAAGTCAAAGGTTTACATACACTAGGATTACTATGCATTTAAACAATTTGGGACAGCCCATATGACGATATCATGTCTCTGGCAACATCTGAGTTAATTAGACACACAACTGTGGATGTTTATTTAAGACACACCAGAAAAATACTGCTTCTACTGTATGTGTAACATCATGGGAAAGTCTAAACAAATGAATCAAGATATCAGGAAGAGCATTGTGGACTAGCACAAGTTTGGATTATCATTGGGTGTAATTTCCAGATACCTGAAGGTGCCTCGTTCATCTGTACAAACAATTATACACAAGTACAAACAAGATGGGAAAGTCCAGCCATCATACCGCTCGGGAAGAAGACGGGTTCTGTGTCTCAGAGATGAACATGCTTTGCTCCGACATGTGCATATTAACCCAAGAACAATGCTGTGCACTGTTCCAGTCCACGATGGCCCCTTCCCCATTAACACAAGATTGTGGGGTGTCAAGTGGTAGTCATTACAGCCAGAGGCCTAATGAAGATCTCCATGGATGCCATGTTGCTACCTATATTGCACCCTGCCATAGGCAGAGTCGTTATTGTATACTGTTCAGCAATATCTATTACTGCAGAAAAGTGTACAAGCAATTGCACTCTCTTGTGCCTATGTACCCTCGGGAGGACTGATAGTAAAATGAAAATAAAAAAATAAGAATAAAATAATACGAAAGTTACAAAAAGTTCCAAATAATTGGTATTGCTGCGTCTGTAAAAGTCTAGTCTATTAAAATTGTATGCCGGTAATAGTGGTCTTAGTGTAATGGTTTATATCAGTAACAGTACATTGTTTTTATTTAGTTTCTTTATGGTGGTGATATGTGGTCATGGTGTGGCGGTATTATTTGGTCTTTGTTTTTATTTTTCAATATTGGTCTTTATATTTTTTGGGGTCTATGACATGTGGTGGTCATGTGGCAGTATTTTTTGGTCCGTAGCAGTATGGTGGCATTAGTTACTTTATAGTGGTGAAATATGGTGATATGTGGCAGTATTATTGGTGTTGGTATAGTGATTTGGTCAGGGGGAAGGCATGGAGGGGAGCAGACACTTTGGATGCATAATTTGTTTTTCTTTTTTTCTGCCTCCTGGTCCCATTTAAAATTAATTTTCTTCTCGTAGACAATCCCTTTAAGTATAAATATTTTTCCATGTCACACTACACTGCTATCATCTGTCAAGCCAAGTAGGGAACCTGTGATCCACGGCCATTGTCCAAGGATAGGGGGGCCCAAGCTGAAGTTTTGCACCAGTGCCCATGAGTCTTTAGCTATGCCCCTGATTTCAGCCTATTGACCTATAGTGTTGATTCAGGAAAAAAAACCATGAGGCAGAAGCCAATTGTCCTCATTTTAAGGGAAAAATTTCTTTCCGACTCTAATCTGGCAATCAGAATAAATCCCTGGATCAACGACCCTTATAGAGAATCCTGGTCACTATAACTTGTTATATTATTACATCTAGAAATGTATCCAGATCCTTCTCCAGAATCCGAGTCAAAATAACTTGTTATATTACATCTAGAAATGTATCCAGACCCTTCTCCAGAATCCTAGTCAAAATAACTTGTTATATTATTACATCTAGGAATGTATCCAGACCCTTCTCCAGAATCTTAGTCAAAATAACTTGTTATATTATTACACACTAGAAATGCATCCAGACCCTTTTTGAACACTGTTCATGAATTCCCCATGACAAGTTCCTCTGGCAGAGAGTTCCACAGTCTCAATGCTCTTACAGTACAGAATCCCTTTCTATGTCTATGCAGAAACCTTCTTTCTTCTAGATATAGAGGATGCCGCCTTTTTTAGTCCACCCAATCCTATTATTATTTTTGTTGCCTGCTTTTGAACCTGCACAATGTCTTTCCTGTGCACTGGTGCCCAAAACAGTCTACAATATTCCATGTGTGGTCTTTCTTGCACACTTTTTGGATTTTTCCTTCCTATGTGCATAACCTTGCATTTATCCGTGTTAAACCTCATCTGTCACTTATCTGCCCAGGCCTCCACATATCCATAAGAATATTATTCTCTATTGTGTTAAATACTTTACACAGTTTAGTGTCATCTTCAAAGATTGACATTCTACTGTGAAATCCTTCTTTTTTTTAACATAATTTTTATTATTTTTTTCAAATTACAAAATAAAAACACATACTATTGTAGGCTAATAACATTATATCCCAAAAAAGACAAAAGACCAAAAGTTAAGGCCTAATTAGTACGAAAAATACAATGAGATGAAAATCAGAATATGTTACCAATTGAGTGCACCAAAATCAGCATTACAGGGATTACAAGTTAAGTAGACAATTGTATCTTAACATAAATAACATTAAACATTAATGAAAACTCAGAACATTGGTACCTGGAAACATTAAAGTAAAATATTCCAAATAGCATCACGTACACAAGTAGACTAGGACTGGAATGATACTATGAATCCAGCGCTGCGGGACCATTACACCAGCCCAACACTCCAGAAAATCAAGTAGGAAGGTTGAATAATGACTAAAGACACATTTGTCTGAATCGTATATACCAGGTAGTTGACCAAAACAATATATCCTATCTTTGATAAGGAAGAATACCCATATTATGTATTGCTAACATCCAAAGCCCCCAGGTCGCCCACTAATTGGGAGAATAAATACGAGGAGGTATATATAAAGGGTTGCATAATATCTCTCATTTCCGTAGTTATATAAAAGTTAACCATAAACTCCAACCACTTCTTTAAAAAATTGGAGGATTGGGTTTCCTTAGTCCTAATAACATCGAGTCTATCAATGTCTAAGTGATGTTTAACCAGCTGAATCATCTCCTGCAATGATGGGATGTTTGGGTCCAGCCACATAGAAGACTTCTTTTGGCAGCTAATAAGAATATATGCAGAATGGAGTGGTACCTAAAATGTTGTGGTATCTTGTGAAACAGGAGTTGTACTGGCTTCAGGGTTAAATGACACCTCAGTTTAGTATTAAGTGTCCGTATTAAAATCTACAAAGAAAACCACAGAGACTCCACTAAAGATAAAGTAGGAGGAGCAAACCTACTAAGATAAACAGACCCTGGATATACCAAAATATATAGGACAACCAAACCACAAAAGTGGTATAATTCCTAGGAAAGGATAAAACTTAGCTTTTATTTATATACCAAAAATAAAAATAGGAAATGCAAAATACATAGGGCTCACCAAAATACCTAAACTAACCAAATTTCTATCCCTACCACATAGACGCTACCTAACCAAGAAAAAAGTGGGGTAGTCGCCCTGATAAGGGCGTCCCCAACCTCGTACCTCCTAAGCTAGACCCTAGGGACTATGACTATGAAAGTCTAATGTCAATATTTAACAAGATATAATTAATAAACTCCCATAGAGGTATATACTGTCTGAAAAATAGCACACAATGAGTCAATCAATACCCAGTATAATATGTCAGGTGTGCAGGAGTTGGTCCTACAGGTATAGTAAATATCCTGAATATCATATCCATACACCAACATTTGTTGGCTATACTATCCATACACAAACATTTGTTGGCTGTCCAACCATAAACAACCAATATTTCCGACGTGTTTCCCCTCAAGAATTTGTGAGGTTTATCAGGGAACAAGAAGAAGTGTACAGAATACAGATAACAAGCAGTACACAAGAGCAAGATAAATAGCCAATGTGGCACAACTCACGACCCTGGTTATATGGTCAATTGGGTGATGAAGAGCAGAGTCCTAAAATGATAATAAAAGGATCTCCCGGTCCACATCCACAGTAAGGTAGCAAGATAGTGGTGGACCCGTATTAAAATCTCCCAGAACTTTATGGTTTCAGCGCAAGTCCAGATACTATGGACAAAATCCATACTAGGAATTCCGCATTTCGAACATGAAGTCAAACGATGAGGACATTCTGGGTGCGGGGGAATATTGAAGCCAAAAATTGCCGAATGTGCAATTCTAAAATATTTGTCTCTCCATTTTTCATTAATTACATACTTGTGGATATTTAGCCATCCTTGGAGGATTGTGTGGGATATCTCCTGGTTAGGATAAACTTTATCCTACCTGGTGAAAATTTTAAAAAGCCCATCATCCCCTTTATGTCGTCTAAGGCCAGTGTACAGCACCGATAGAGTATATCCTGTTGAAGAAATGGGACCAATGACGTTGTCGAATTTATTTAAATTAAAGTGGGACACACTCATGCCTTTGCTCCTATAAAAGCTTGTGACTTGGAAATAGGCCAAAAAATGTGATGCTGATAAATTATATTTTTGGAATAATTCCTGAAAAGAGTACACCCTTTTATGGTCAGAGTGGATAAGCTGGGCAAAAGCTAAAATTCCCACCTCCTGCCATACCCTAAATTGGGAATTATCAAGACCTGCTCTAAATTCCAAGTGACCACAGAATATTTACTTGTCTGGTAGGGCAGGGAAAATAAGGCTCTGCAGGTCTTCCAGGCCCCTATTGTGTCTCGAATAATGAGACTATGCTTCGCTACTTTTTGATGAAAGGAATATTTAACGTGTAGAAGGTTAGGCAGTGTCCAAGGATGGACCAATGCTGCCTCAATGGAGAGGTTGGAGAACGTGGAAGATTGTTTAATCCAGTCTGAGCCATGACACAGGTGACTAGATAAGTTGTATAGTCTGAGATCAAGTAGATTCAAACTGCCTTGACTTTTGGGGAGTATCAATTTAGATAAGACTATTCATGGGCATTTTTTATCCATAGAAAAGAGGTGAAAGAGGAATAAAGTAGATTGTCATCTTTGTGTTGACTTTGTGTTGAAGCAATAAGGGCATAGCTTGTAGTAAATATAGCAACTTTGGGAATGTCATCATCTTAAAGAGATGTGCTTTTGCGAGCAAAGGAAGAGGAAGATGTGTCTATCATTCTAGTTCTTTACCAATTTTAAGAAAAAGGGGTTGGGGGTAGTTGAGGCTATAAATTGACTCTGGGGATTTACCAATGTTTATTCCCAAATATTTGATGAAGGCACTTACCAGGGATATAGGCAGAGTGCGGAGCAAAGATGAAGAAGGTCAGTAGGGTGGGGAAAGATCCAAAAGCTCTGATTTTGATACATTAACCTTAAAGTCAGAAAATCGACCAAAGTTATTTAATATGTCCAGGGCTATTGGGACTGCCACCATTGAGATAGGTAAATTAGAAGACCATCTGCAAATAATGAGACTTTAACATTAAATGCACCTATATTGATGCCAAGTAAATCTGGATTGACAGAGTTCTGGATAGGGGCTCAGTAGCCAAATTGAATAGTAATGGGGACAATGGGCATCCCTGGCGAGTACCTCTTTCCAAACAGATGGCCCTTGAGAGAATACCTGGGGTATAAACCTGGGCAAGAGGGTTCAAATATAACGAAGAAATATAGGAACAAAAGGCACCATGGAATCCAAATTTGTCCATCACTGCTTCCAGCCACCTCCAGCTGACCCTGTCGATGCTTTTTCCACATTAATCAACAGGACAGCCGGATGACATTTAATTTAATCTAAAACGGTAATAACTTTACGAATATAAGAGACTGCAGCCCTGCCTTTAACAAACCCTGTCTGTTGGAGGTTAATGACATGGGGAAGAAGAGTGGCCAATCTATGCGCCAATAATTAAAAAATTATTTTAATCGACTTTTTTAAAATAAATTTGGGGCAGTAGAGGGGAGAAGGGGATTCTTTATCGGCTTCGTAAGATTTTTTAAAAATGCAGGTGGTAATTTGTGGATGGGGGTTTTGTCAAAAAAAAGGTTTAAAACTTTGTTACGGAGAACAAATGACTAAGCCAATCAAAGGATCCCACCTCAGCACCGCGGGCAAAAAGGGTATCATAAAATTTACTGAACGCTGTTAAGGCATGGGGGAAATACGCTATTCCCTATGATCTCTAAATTTATAATTCAAACATTCTTCCTTAAAAAATTTAACCAAAGTCTTCCCACCTTTTTCTAAAACAAATTTTTAGCTACACCGGCCCCTAAGACCCTCTATATTCAAGCCAGTTTCATACCCTTTTTGGTAAACCTTTTTAGTTTTTGGTTGTTAGTGACAGGTTAATAAAAATCTTGTAATTTTCCACACAAAACTCTTTCGGTCAAAACCCCCTTTTCTGGCGCTTTTTTAAGTGTATTTATGTAGTGATCAAAACCTCTAATACTCTTTTAGCGTTTCCCCAAAGTAACACCCAGCCTGTCCGTCCCCCGGGGGTTGTCTTTAAAAAAATTTTTTCTCTAAGTCATTTAATAAATATCTAAAGAAATAGGGCCCAATAGTGGGACCCCTGAGTACTCACATTTTTCACGGTTTAGTCCCAGATGTACCTTTAATCACCCCCCTTTTTGTTTTCTATCACTGAGTCAGTTTTTTAAACCCACTTGCACACTTTTTCCCCCCCATCCAAGCATTCTCATTTTACTTACCAACCTTTTAAGGTTCACGTATCAAATGCTTTAAAAAAAAATCTAGCTAAATGACACCAAACCCCCCCCACGACCACTAAACAAATTTTCCTCATGAACGAGAACTAATTTGATGAACCATCCTTTATAAACCCATCTGAAACTTTTACCAAAACAGAGGTTTAACTTACTGGCAACTTTCCAGGATAAATTTTTTTGACCCCTTTCAATATTGGGCACCCATTTCCAATCTTTTGGACAACCCGTTTTTTCTCAGCCCCCAAAAATATTAAAATGGGGCCCTGTCTATCACATTACTTAATCCCTCCAATTCGGGCTGTATACATCAGGACCGGGTTTTTGTCTGTTTTAATTTCCCAAGGGTGAACTGCACTTCTTCCGGGTTAGACAAAAAAACATTAAGGGGGTTTTTACCTCATACCCTGCTCACAACGGGAAGGTCACCAAAATACATGGAAAAAAAAATTTTTTTAAAATAATTTGCTTTTTCCCCATTGCCCCAAAAATACCTCCCTCACTATTTTTAAAAAAGGGGACTATATTTTCATTTTTTAAGCTTTTTACTTTTTTATTTTTAAAAAAAATTTTTGGGGGTTATTTTACTCATTTAAAATATCCCTTCTCTGCTTCATTTTTGCTGTTTTTTACCATTTTGTGGGGAAACTCATGCCTGATTGCTTACGTCTGATATATCCCGATTTGGGATTTTACGCTTGATACTGTTTAAATTTTCCCATTGTAAAACAGTACATTTCCCATTGTAATTTTTAATTACTGTTAATAAAATGTGTCAGTGTTGTTTATATTACAACTATTTCCACAAGAAAGTAGTAAAAATGAATTGTCAGCATCAAAAACATCATTCTCTGTTCAGCATATTTTATATTGGTTGAATAACATTATCTTGTTTTTTTTTGCAGAATTTGGGGAAAAAGTTACTAATGGCGAATGCTGCTATCAGTAAAACAGAAATTTTTAAAGTTTCGTAATATTTTGACAGAAAATGTTTCACTGATTCTGCCTCTGAAAGGGAACAATTATTTGCCTTTTAAAAGCACAAAATTTCTATTCATTGGGTAATGGACCCTCAAAGAATAAGCAAACCATAATTCATAAGAGGTATACATCTATAGCCTCTCACCAGTGATGGATGGGTTTGGAGTATATAAATGCAAACAAACACCCCATCATTTACAATTTAAAGCCCCGTGTACCATTTTCCCGCAGTTACATATCATGGATGGCCACATGACACACTAAGACATTTATATATGTACCAAAAAGGGGACCTAACACCAAATTTTCATACTGTAAGGGAAAGTCCCCACTCACCATTCAGGGGGGAGGGATTAAGGGAAAAAGGGTGCAGGGCTCGCCAATGGGTGCATTTTTTTTTTATGCCCATCCTAAACTGGGGGTCCAAAAGGATACCTTGAAAAACGTATCCCAAAATAAAAGGCAGCAAAGCCACAGTGTAGCCATAGGAGACTAAAGCAAACATTGTCTTCTTTGGACTTTTTTTGCCTCTGTTGCCTATACATATAAACTTTATGTACCTTACCCCAAAAATTTAGTAACATATACCAACATCAAAAAAACACAGCTCCAAAAGGGGCACTTTGCTCATAACCTTACCAAGGGATCCTTAGAAAACTGCAATGTATGGCCAAAACATTATGTAACTGGGGTTAAGGGGAGAGGGAAGTGGGGAACACTCCCTTTTATGAATTCATGGACTAAAATTTTTGCTGGTTTTTTTTTTTAGACCAATGGTAGATAATAATTAGATAAAATGTCCCCATTTTATGCGGGCCCGTGTAGTCCTTTAAAGCGACCGTCAGGGGGGTTTAGCCCCTATCGAAGCAGTTGAAGGGGGAAGAGAAGCGAGCTCTGTGATGTTAGGTTATATGATAAGGAGAGAAGCGAGCTCTAGATATTTTTTTTTTATTTTGGGAAAAAAAATTTCTCAGTACAAAGCAGAAAAAATCCTGACCGGACTTCTTAAGCGACAATGCAAGTCATGCTTACCCTGTCCACATACAGTGATTAAAGCTTTCTCTGTATTCCCTGCCAACATGGAAGCACTGTGCAGGACTGTACAGCATGATGTGGGTGGTAGCAAGTAGTCTAGTAAAGAAAGTCATCTGATCCAAACTCACTTTACTGTTCCCTGTGTCCCAAACTCAGCAGTGTAGAAGATGGATATTTATACAAAGATATATATTTATGTATATAAAGATTGCAGTCGTTGTTCTGGGTCAACCCTATTTAGATCTTGCCATTAGGTCTTGCTAAGTGTATGACCTGTTCCAATGTGCCAAGTTAGAAAAGTCAGACTAAGTGTGGTAATTTTTTATACTAGCATTTTATAGTATACATTTACATTTTCAAAGTCATTTTTACATAAAACAAAAATGCAAGACATTAAACCCCCTTAAAACCCCCCTGGGCGTAGGGTAAATTCTGGGTTGTGTTAAAGAGGGTTTTCCACTACAAGTTTTCTTTTTATTAGGTTGAGCGATTGCTTTGGGCCCTGGACATCGGTCGAAAGGGCGATAGTCACCATCACGCAAGAATCATAGGAGCAGTCAAATAGCATGACCATTAAAGTCAAAGGGAACAACAACACCTTCATTCTTTTAACCCAAAAAGGGCGGGAAACTGGAAATTTAACATCCACAACATCAAATGATACTGCTACATCTTTGGGAACACACTTAGGTTATAAAAACCACAGAAAAAAAAACACACAACATTCACTATCCCTGTCTTGTACCACAGCATACCCTTAAACCTGCATCACCCCAAATTAAAAAGTCCAAAAGGCGATGAATTGGGAAACCCTCATCTTACTAACGACAAGAATATCCCTTCCTGGGAAAGCGCATGACCCCAAAACCGCAGCCCCAGATTTAAAATGCCGGAAAAAAAAGGAGTCTTTCAACCACCAATTATAGTTGAACTGGACATTGACTATACAATGTCCTTGCCACAGCATGAGCCCAAACCAGCATTAACCCCAGATTCAAAAGTTCCGGAAAAAGGAGTCTTTCGACCACCATTTTAGTTGAACTGGACATGGACTATACCTGTCCTGGGCCACAGCATGAGGCCCCAAACCTGCCTGATCCCCACATTTACAAAGTGCCGGAAAAAGGAGTCTTTCAACCATATTTTAGTTGAACTGGAACATTGACTATAATCTGCCTGTACCGCAGAATGACCATTAAAAAACCTGTCTGACCCACAGATTCCAAAAGTGCCGGAAAAGGAGTCTTTCACCAACCATTTTAGTTTTCACAGGACATTGACTATACCATGTCCTGGGCCACAGCAGGAGCCCCAAACTGCCATGAACCCCAGATTAAAAAAGTGCCGGAAAAAGGAATCTTTGACCCACCATTTTAGTTTCACTGGACATTGACTATATCTGTCCTGTACCGCAGAATTACCATTAAAACCTGTCTGACCCACAGATTCAAAAGTGCCGGAAAAAAGGAGTCTTCTCAACCACCATTTTAGTTTCACAGGACATGACTATTACCTGTCCCTGGGGCCACAGCATGAGCCCCAAACCTGCATGACCCCCACATTTAAAAAGTTGCCGGAAAAAGAGTCTTTCAACCAACCATTTTAGTTTCACTGGACAATTGACTATACATGTCCTGGGCCACAGCATGAGCCCCAGAACCTGCATGACCCCCAGTTTCCAAAGTGCCGTAAAAAGGAGTCTTGTCAACCACCATTTTAGTTTTTCACTGGACATGACTATACCTGTCCTGGCCACAGCAGACCCCAAACCTGCATGACCCCAGATTAAAAAGTGCCGGAAAAAGGAGTCTGTATCACCCACCATTTTTAGTTTTCAACACTGGACATTGACTATATCTGTCCTGTACCGCAAATACCATTAAACCTGTCATGACCCAATCAGATTCAAAAGTGCCGGGAAAAGGAGTCTTTCAAACACCATTTTAGTTTCACTGGACATTGACTATATCTGTCCTTGGCCACAGCATGAGCCCCCAAACCTGCATACCCCCCATTTAAAAAGTGCCGAAAAAAGGAGTCTTTCATCCACCCATTTTAAGTTTCACTGGACATAACTTCCCTGTCCTGGGTAAGCGCTTCCCCTCCGTATGAGTGCGGACCAAATTGAGCTTCACTTGGAAATACTGGTGGATAACGCACCCTGTTCCACCCAGGTGCCCTTTTTCCTTGAGCAATTCTTTTTCTGGTTTACTCACGTGCTGGAGATAATTGTCTCTGTACTATTGTTTCTCTGTCCGTGCTCCATACCCATGTCCCTCTGAATAACCTCATCTGGTCAATTTTTCTGTACCTCCGTTGTACAATTCAGAGAATTTTTTTTTTAACCAGCTATTTTGTACATGCAAGTTGTTTTAGTAGTTTAATTCTAGAAAACACATTTTTTTAAAAGAGGATGGAATCCCACATGTCTTTGTTTCTCTTTTTTTAATTGTATTAAAATGGTTTCTCAATACAGGGGATTGATAACTATGTTAAAAGATCTTGCAAACAAGTCATTTTGCTATAATGTTGTCATTAACAGTGTCCTACCCTAATACCTGTTTCCTGACAGCAACCATCACCCCTTGAGCCCCTCTTGACAATTGTGAAAACAAATGTCTGTTAGAAACAACTTTTTTTTTTTTAGGCCCTTTTTGTATAGCTGCTTAAAGGGCAAAAATGCCCCCCAAAAATTCAAAAGCATGACCCTTGAGCCATTTTGGGGACAATTGTGAAGAAAAAAAAATGTCTGTTAAAAAAAACAACTTTTTTTTTTTTATAATAGGGCCTGAAAGGTATGCTGCTTTTAAAAAGAAAATTTCCCCCAAAAATTAAAAGGCATGACCCTTTGAGCCACTTTGGAAAATTTGTGAAAAAAAATTTTTTCTGTTAGAAACAAAAAAATTTTTTTTTTTAAAAAAATGGGGACCTGTAGTTTTGGGCTGCATTTAAAAGCAGCATAAACCCCAAAACTTTAAAAAAAAGAGCTTCTCCCCCCACGTTAAAAATTGTGGGGGGAGAAATGAAAATTTTAGAAGCCAAATTTCTGTTTCCAAAAGGGCCCATTAAATTGCTGTTTTTCCCAAGCTCCCATGCCCCCAAAAAAATTTTTAAAAAATATGACTTTCGGGCCACTTTTTAAAAATTTTTGAGGGAGAAATGCCATTTAAAAGCCCCCATTTCTTTTCCCAAAAGGACCTTTTAATTTTTTAGCTGTATCTCAAAAAGAACATGACCTCAAAACCCCATTGACAATGCGAAAATTCAAAAGGAAAAAGTGGGTAAAGGGAAATAGGGTTGTTGTCTTAATTTAAAATTATTTATTTATTTTTCCATTTTTTTTTGGAGCGCCCTTATTCCAGGGGGTTTGTACTTTTCAGGTGGGTCCCATTAAAAAACTTTGGGTTTTAAACAATTACAAAGTGAAAATAAGTGAAAAACCAAACGGGGAAAAGGGGGGAAAAAGGGGGGTCCCGGGGCCAGCGGGGGGTCTTCCAAATCTACAGGGGGGGGTGAAGAGACAGGGTGGGGAAGACAGGGTTTGTGGGGCAAAAGCAGTGCAAAACCGGTTAATTTTGGGTTATACCCCCAATCCTAAAAAGGAGGTTTTCAGGTTACTTTTGAAGCGGTGGAGAGGGGGAGAGTTGATGTGTTGGGGCAGTAAATTTCCGGAGTGGGGGGGGAAGCACAAAGGGGAGGAAGCCCGGGGAGACGGTTAGGGTGGGAGGTGATAAGGGAAAAGCAGGGGAGAAGGTCCTGTGAGGATGGGACGGGGGTTTGGTGGGGGGAAAAGGTTTTTTAGAGATTAAGGCAGAGATGTTTTGAAGGGGAGAGGTTAGGAGACCCTTTTGTAGGTCGAATTTTGCTAGCTTAAAAACGGGAATTGGGCGGGGCAAAGGGTTATTTCGGGGTGAAGGGATGGCCAGAGGGGGAAAGGGCAGGGGAGTAGGGGAGAGAGGTGAATCGGGATGGGGCCCAGCAGAGTTAAGGATGGTTTGGAGGTAGCGAGGGTGCTAGATGGGGGCCGCAGAGGAGGAGGGTTGCATTTGGGTCGAGGCGGGAGATGACGAGGGCATTGGAAAAAGCATTTTTGTGTTTTCCCAGAGTTAAGAAATGGTGGATTGGGAAATTTTTTTGGGTTTGGAGGTGAAAAAGCAGAGGTGAGGGTTTGGGGTTGTGTGGTTTAAAGGGGACAGATTGGGTCAAAGTTCCCCCAAAGGGGCAGGGGGACTGTGGGTTTGGTGGAGAGTGTAGCCATTAACAGTGTTTAGAGGGGATCGGGTGGAAAGATGGGGGGGGACGGGGGGAAGAAAATGAATTAGTTTTTTCCCCACGTTTAGCTTTAGGAGACGGGGGAAAAGAAGGAGGAAATGGGGGAACAGGCAGTCGGGGGACCCGGGGAGAGAAGAGGGGGCGAATTTTGGGCCCGGGAGTTTGTGGGATTTGGGGGTGCCCATCTGCATACAGGGGTTTATTAAAAAGCCGTGTAAAGTTTGGGAGCTAAACCCAGCCCAAAAGAGTGTAAAATGAGAAGGGAAGAGGGGGCCCCGGGAGGGGCCCCTTGGGGGAAAACGTCAAAAGAGAGGGCGAGGGGAGGAGGGGGGAGGGGGAGAATAAAGAGTGAAAGTCCCGACCCAGGAAGGTACGGGGGAACCCAGGAAAGAGCCAAGTCCGTGATGCCGGGGGGAGGGGGATGTTTTAGCGGAGGGAATGGTCGACAGTGTAAAAGGGCAGAGGAAAGGTTAGGAGGAGAAGCAAGGTAGTGGGTGAGGCTTTTGGAGTTGCTAGGTCTTTTGGGGGAATTTTGGTTAGGGGGGGTTTTTCAGTAGAGGGGTGGGGAGGGAAAAGGCCCGATTGGAGGGGTCAAGGAGTTAGTCGGTGGAGAGTTTGGGGGGAAAAAGTTGAAGGGGAAATGTGTTGCTAAAGGAGTTTAGGGGGCAAAGGGAAAGGCAGTGAGATGGGGCGATAAGTTGGACAGTGGGGGGGTCATGAGATGGTTTCTTTAGCGGGGGGTGTTTGGTGGGCATGTTTAAATGGGGGAAGGGAAGATGCCAGAGGTTAATGATAGATTAAAGGGGATGAGTGGGGGCCCTGGATGATAACGGGCACTAAGGTCGGGGGTAAAGGTGGGGATGGGAGGGGGTCAAGACTACGGGGTGGTGGGTTCGATTTGGACAGTAGAGAGGGGAGCTTGTTGGGAGTGACGGGTGAGAAGCGAGTTAGAGGGGAATAGTCATAGGCAGGTAAAGGGGTTTGGGTGTGGGGACCCCGCAGGAATAGAGGTAGGCTGGGGGGGGAGTGGGGTGAGTTTTGTCTGATGAGATTTTATTTTAATATGGAATGATTTCAAAATAAATTCTGCTGAGAGGAGGGGAGGGGGGGAGGGGGGGGGCTGGTGGAGGGCAGGAGAAAAGTTGAAGGTTTTAAAAAAAGTTGTCTGGGGTTTGGGACAGGAAGGTTATGAGAGTGGTGAAATAGTTTGTTTGGTGAGGTGGGGGTAGGGGGAAATTTTAAAGGGTGTGCAGTGATTTTATATGAGGAAGTCGGGTGGGGGGAGGGGGGTTTTTCTTTCCAGGGCGTTCGGGAACTCGGGAAAAGTTTCCCCCTCAGCTTTTTTGGTGGAGTCTGGGGGCCGGGGGGGGTCTGTTGATTTTGGGGTTTTCTGTTGTGTGTGGGGAGGGGCGACAGCAAACCGGGAGAAGGGAAAGGGTGATTGGGTTTTGTGAAGTGGGGCTGCTTTCTGGATCAGAAAAGGGGAGGATTGGTAGGAGGGGAGGGGGGAGCGTCAGAGAGAGTGAAAGGGTTGAGGGTTTTGTTTTTCCCTGCGGGGGGTTTGTGCTTTTTTTGGTGCAGGAGGGGCAGGTGGGGGTGGTGATGGAGGAAAAGGTGGGGCAGATTGTGGTCAGGAGATAGGGGGGAAAAGGTTTGAGAGGTTAGAAGGGGGCAGAGGCAGGGGGGAAGGATTGAGGTCCAGTGTGTGGTTGTGGTGAGTGGTCCAGAGGGCCCAAATGGGAGGGGCCCAAAGGAAGAGGAAAAGGACAGGAGTTTGTTAGTAGTGGAGTGGGGGGGATTGAGGGGGAAAATGTTAAAATCTCCCTGAAATAGGGGATGGGGGGAAGGAAAGGGGGGAAAAGGGGCCCCGGGAAAAAAGGGGGGTGGGGGGGGGGGGAAAAAAAAAAGGGGGGGAGGGGGGGAAAAATGCCAAAAAGGGGGGGGGGGGGGGGGAAAGGGGGGAAAAAAAAGGGGGGAAAAAAAAAAAAAAAAGGGGGGGGGGGGGCCCCCCCGGGGTTTTGGGGGGGGGGGGGAAAAAAGGGGGGGGAAGGGGGAAAGGGGGAAAAAATTTAAAAAACCAAAAAAAAAAAAAAAAAAAAAAGGGGAAAAAAAAAAAAAAAAAAAAACCCAACAAAAAAAACAAACAAAAAAGGGGGGGAAAAAAAAAAAAAAATTTTTAAAAAAAAAAAAAGGGGGGGGAAAAAAAAAAAAAAAAAAAAAGGGGGTTTAAAAAAAAGGGGGGGGAAAAAAAAGGGGGGTGAAAAAAAATTTTAAAAAAAAAAAAAAAAAAAAAAAAAAAAATTTAAAAAAAAGGGGGGAAAAAAAAAAAAAAAAAAAGGGAAAAAAAAAAAAAAAAAATTTTATTTTTTAAAAAAAAAAAAAAAAAAAAAAAAAATGGGGAAAAAAAAAAAAAAAGAGGTCAAAAAAAAAAAAGGGGAAAAAAAAAAAAAAGGGGGTTTTTTTTGGGGGGGGAAAAAGGGGGGGGTTTGGGGGGGGTTTGGGGAAAAAAAGGGGCCCCCTTTTAAAAAGGGAAAAAACCCCAAAAAAACCGGGGTTTGGGGGGGTTTTTTGGTTTGGGGTTTTAAAAAAATTTGGGTTGGCTGGGGGGAAAAAAAAGGGGGGGGCCCCCCGGGGGGGGGGGTTTTTTCCCCGGAAAAAGGGGGGGGGGGAAAAAAAAAGGGGGGTTGGGGGAAAAAAGGGGGGGGTTTTTTGGGGGGGGGGTTTTTTGGGGGGGGTTTTTTAAAAGGGGGGGGGGGAAAAAAATTGGGGGGGCCCCCCCAAACCCTTTTCCCCCCCTTTTTTCCCCCCGGGAAACCCCCCCAAAAAAAAAAAAAAAGGGAAAAAAAAATTTTTTAAAAAAAAAAAAACCCCTTTTTTAAAAAATTTTTAATTTCCCCCTTTTTTTTTTTGGGGGGGGGTTTTTTTTTTGGGAAAGGGGTTTTTTAAAAATAAAACCCCCTTTTTTTTTAAAAGGGGGGTTTTTTTTAAAAGGGGGGGAAAAAAAAAAAGGGCCCTTTTTTGGGGGGGGGGCCCCCCCCCCCTCCCCCTTTTTTTTTCCCCCCCCCCCCCAAAGGGGGGGGGAAAAAAAAAAAAATTTTTTTTTTTTTGGGGTTTTCCCCCCCCCCAAAAAAATTTTTTTTGGGTGGGCCCCGGGGTTTTTTTAAAAAAAAAAGGGGGAAACCCCCCCAGGGGTTTTTTTTTTCCCCCCTTTTGGGAAACCCGGGGGGCCCCCTTTTCCCCCCTTTTTTTTTTCCCCCCCCTTTTTTTTTTAAAAAAAAAAATTTTTTTTTTAAAAAAAAACCCCCTTTCCCCTTTTTTTTTCCCCTTTTTAAGGGTTTTGGGTTTTTTTTTGGGGGGGGGGGGCCCCCCCCCCTTTTTATTTTTTTTTTCCCCCCCCCGGCCAAACCGGGCAACTTTGGTTTTTGGGGAGGGAAGAATTTCGTGAAACCTTTGGTCTTAAGGGGGTTTTCTGTGTGTTGGATGTGTGCCCTGCATTGCAATGATTGGTGAGGGGGGAAAAAAAAGATTGAGAGAGGTCACCCATTAGGCTTTTTGCCCCTTGCCTGCTCTGCTGCTCCCGCTACGCCTATTGGCATCTACTGCTGTCACTTCGTTGATGTTTTTTCCCAACCGTAAACTTTTGGGGGAAACGTGAAGCAGACGCAACAGATGTCCCCGTTGATCAATCAGAAAGTCTCCATTTCCTGCATTTTACTCTCTTTTGGGTGGGGGGAAAGGAAAAGTGTGAGTTTTGTTTTGAAACGGGGATCCAGGGAGGGGGGCCACCCAGTAACTTTTGTTCATTTTGAGGGCCTTAATGCGAAGACATTTTGGGAGGAAATGGAGCACCCAAGCATTTTCATGTGAGAGAATGGAGCCTTTTTTCCCAAGCTTTTGGGGTCGGGGGGCACTAGAAAAATGATCTCCTCATCTTCCTCCTCCCCCTAAAAATTCGCGCCCATTTTTCCCAAGGCGGGGGCCCTGTCGGGAAACTGGGGTGTCTAGGAATATTCCCCCTCCTCCTTTTGGTTTTGTCCCCGGGGCACAGTTTAAAACACAGCCCTGACTTCCCTTGGATGATGCACCCTGGGGGCTGATGCGCCCCCTTTGGGGCATTTGTTTGGGAAACCCCGAACCACTGCCTAATAAAGGACCGAGAAATTGTAAAAAAATGTCGGGCCTTGGGGAAATTTGACGGGAAAAAGGCTCCGTGCCCCGGCATCTGTGTCCTTTCCCCTCCCCCCGTCGTTGGGGGACCTGTTGTTTAAGAGGTCCAACGATGTTCCGGGAACTAAGATCACCACAATGTTTTCATGTGAAAGGGGCATTGCCCCCCCCAAAGGGCCCATTTTGGGGGCTTCTTCAAAAGGGGCAAGGATGGTGCAGAGTCTTTCCCCTGCCTCCACTTCGGGGGTTTCAACCCCCCGGGGTTTCCGCCCCGCGCTTGTAAGGCCATGTGTCACTTTTCGTTCTGCGTAATGGAAATTGCGCTGCTGCCAAAAATGCGGGGAGTAGGTGGAGGGGGGGTTTTTCCAGCGTGTTGCCAGTCAACAATGGGAGGGTTGATGGGGGGGGCCCGGGAGCTGACGTGAAAACGCAGCCGGGGGGAAAGAAGCGGGGTTGCGAACGGCAAAGGGGGCGAACTTAGACTTCGAGCCTTCCTCAGAAGGCAGCCCAGACCCGGGTAGCTATTTTAGAAATTTCTGGCGACAAGGTTCATGACATGTGCCGGGGCAAGGGATGTGCTCCAGTCTACCGATTTTAAGGGCGGCCAGAAAGTTTTTGGGCCCCGTTATCCCCAACCCCCTTTCCCTGGTAAAAGGTTCTTGGCCCCCCCAGCCAGCGCCGGTCTTTTGCGGGGGAGCCGTCCACAGTCCCTGACCTGGGGGTGTGGAGGGGGTTCCAAGACAGTTTAAATTTAAAACAGGGCCCTTTGGTTTTCGGGGCACGTGATCCCACCAGAGGCCTTTGGGGGGAAAAAACCCCTGCACCCCCCGCGGTTTTGAAGGGGGTTTGCGCCGAGAAAGAGCCCCCGTCCCCCCAGAAACCCCCCAGCTCACCCAGTGAGCGTCAAGAGATATGGGCCTTGGCGTGTTACTAGCCCATGTGTCGGTGGTCAGAGGGATTTTTCCGGCACAGATGCAGACAACGCGCTTAAAATTTTGATGAAAAGTGGTGGCCAGGGAGGGACGGGTTTCTGGCAAAAAAATGCTGCCGGATTGGTATTGGGGGCAGGAAGGGCTGACGTGGCGGAACCCCCTCTGTGTCCCCAGACGGAAAAGGGAACATTTCCAAAGGCCAAAAACCCGGAAATGCCGACATTCAGGCTTTTGGCTTTGGGATGGGGTTTTTGGTTTAAAAATTTTTTTTGCTCCCAAACTGGAAAACAGAAAGGCTGGTGCTAGACTGGCCCTTTGGGGCAGGGCGTCAAATGGGGAAAAGGGGAAGGGGTAGGAGGGTCTTTGGGGGGTGCTGGTGGTACTCGGCGCGTTTTGGGGGTGGGAAAGGGGGGTGTCCCTGAAATGACTTGGAGACATGGGCAGTGAGGAACGCTTGGTGGTGGCGGAGGAGGAGGAGGCGGAGACAGAGGGTTGTGACGTGGTTGGAGGCCCGACGTCGGTCTGGCCTTTTTTGGCCCAAGTGTTTGCCTCCATTTCAACTCATGCATTCGTGCATGGGGACTAGACATGTTGGTGGTAGTTAACCACCTAAGGTTCTTGCCTTACTTATGCGTTTTACGGCATAGGGCGGCATATGATCATCGCTGGGTGAATCAGAGGCTTGCTCAAAGAAGGCCAGGTTTGAGAGGTCTTGGACCTTTTTGACGGAGATAAGCGAGGAGCGGGGTTTGCGCTGACCGTGGCTGGCGGAATCATATCAGCGGACTTCTGCGACCGCCCTCTCCCTTTTTGAGGCGGAACCCGTTCCTCCTCGTCCAGTGATGAAGCGCTCGCAAGCAAAGTCTGCGGGAAAAGACCACTTGGATCCGCAATGTCGTCATCATCATCATCAACACAGGTGGACTTCGTCGTCCTGACATTCTGCATCCAGGAGCTGGGGGCTACAAGAAAAGAGGGACTGCAAGGCGTTTGCCGACCGCCCGGGATTTTTGCGATTGACGGCCTTCCCTTCTCCTCCTTTTGATGGCATCAGTAAATGGGCTTTCAGAGCAGAGAAAAAATCTCCTCTTTGGCCTCTTGTTTCTTTTAACATGCTTTCTGACCCCAACTGCATTTTGTCATCAAAGAGGTCTTCAGAAAATGGATTATCCACAGTGGTGGGTACACGAGTTGACATTTGGGCTGCTTATGTTGGACGGATGTGGTGATGCTGATGACGACTTTTTTGGCCCTGACTGGGAGGACGAGGAGGTAAGACTGCTGGATGCAGGTTGCATTAACCACTGAAGGACAGATTGGCGACGCTGTTCGTTACTGAGATTACAGGGCCCTGACCCGCGTGACAGGCCTGACGGTCCTGCAAACTGACGATCCCCTGGCATGCGGTGTTGTCGCCCGCACTGGAAGGGGCACCCTTTTCTCGTTTCCTCTACCTCCATGGGCCTACCCCCTCTTTGTCGTTACCACCTGAATTTCGCTCCATGTTCAGAAATATAAAAATTTGAGAAGGTATGAAAGAGTTTTGGAAAGTCTCTAATTAAAAGTCGGCAAATCACAGCTATTCTCAAATTCCCTCAAATCAAAACAAAATTGCTGGATTCAAATATAACTGCAAAGTAGATCTATCACCAAAGCTGGCCTGCGCCAAAGTGAAAAAACACGTATCTGAAATGTATTCGGATAATAAAAGGTATTTTTGGCATCTATCAATTCACCCGTGGTGACTAAAAAAATTGTGGATTCAAATTTAACTGCAAAAATAGATCTATCAACAAAACTGGCCTGCGCCAAAGTGAAAAAAAAACGTATCTGAAATGTATTCGGATAAAACAAGGTATTTTTGGCACCTATCAATTCACCTGTTGGTGACTATAAAATTGCTGTATTCAAATTTAGGGGAAGCTGCCTCAATGAACAAAAGCTTTTAGTGGGCCAAAGTCAAAAAACACGTATCTGTTAGTATTGTATAATACAAGGTATTTTTGGCACCTATCCCAATTCACTGTGGTGACTGTAAAATTGCTGTATTCAAATTTTTAACTGCAAGTAGATCTATCAACAAAGCTGGCTTTCGCCAAAGTGAAAAAACACGTATCTGAAAAGTATTGGATAATAAAGTATTTTTGGCACCTATCAATTCACGTGGTGACTACAAAATTGTGGATTCAAATTTAACTGCAAAGTAGATCTATCAACAAAGCTGGCCTGCGCCAAAGTTAAAAAACACGTATCTGTCATGTATTTGAATAATACAAGGTATTTTTGGCACCTATCAATTCACCTGTGGTGACTATAAAATTGCTGTATTCAAATTTAAGTGCAAGCTGCCTCAATGAACAAAGCTGTAGTGCGCCAAAGTAAAAAAACACGTATCTGTTATGTATTCGTATAATACAAGATATTTTTGGCACCTTTCAATTCACCTGTGCTGGATTCAGATTTAAGTGCAAGCTGCCTCAATGAACAAAGCTGTAGTGCGCCAAAGTCAAAAAACACGTATCTGTTATGTATTCGTATAATACAAGATATTTTTGGCACCTTTCAATTCACCTGTGGTGACTATAAAATTGCTGGATTCAGATTTAAGTGCAAGCTGCCTCAATGAACAAAGCTGTAGTGCCCCAAAGTCAAAAAACACGTATCTGTTATGTATTCGTATAATACAAGATATTTTTGGCACCTTTCAATTCACCTGTGGTGACTTTTAAAATTGCTGGATTCAAATTTAAGTGCAAGCTGCCTCAATGAACAAAGCTGTAGGCGCCAAAGTCAAAAAACACGTATCTGTTATGTATTCGTATAATACAAGATATTTTTGGCATCTTTCAATTCACCTGTGGTGACTATAAAATTGCTGGATTCAAATTTAAGTGCAAGGTGGATATATCAACAAAAGGTGGAAGGGGCAAAATTGAAAATGAACACCTATCTGAAATTTTATACTGATAATAAAGTGGGTTTTGCACCTAACAAAGAGACCTGCGTTTACTAGAAAAGATGTGTATCCTATAAGTTCAGGCTCCCCAATATCCAGGAAATATTTCAATAGAAAACTGTTAATAATAAAGCTATTGCAGTGCAATGTCTCACACATCTCACCCTGCTCTATTCTGTAAGCTGATTTGCTGGCCGCCAAAATGACAGGAAGCGCCGGAAAATGGTGGTCTTAATAGATGATGCACAGATTTTAACCTAAATTATCGCATGATCTAAAAATTTCGATCAACATAAAAACTGTGCCGATTTCAACTTTGTCGATAATAATCGCTCAACACTAATCCTGACAAAAAAAAACAAAAACATTTATGCACAAAGAAAAAATTTCTTGCATAATATCAAATGTTCTGCATGGAGGTTTGGTGATGTTTCCGACAGTATTTCTATTTAAAGCCACTAAGGAAATATTTATTTTTCTCTATAACGTTCTGAGAATAACTTCGGTCATTGTTACATCTTTTCTTCAGATTTTTAGTATGGTCAGGGCTACCTGATCTTTTATCCAGAAAAGCTGACCTCCTGAAAACTTCAGAGTTGGTCATTGGAGGATTCAAATTACTGATTAGTGTAAGTTTTCCTCTATGGGAGAGGAAACTTCTACTGACTGGGACCCCTACATGAACAGGGAAAGACAGAAGTCACAATCATTGGGGTAGGCTTAAAGGGGTTGTCTCACTACAGACATTGAGGCATCGCCGCTCGGCTAAACTCGGAACATTTATGTCTATGAGAGAGTCCTGACCACCGCTCTATTCGGAGCAGAGAGGTTTAGGGGCTCGTTTAGGAAATAGGTGTTGGTCCTAGAGGTGGAACCCAGACCTATCAGACAATAATGGCATTTTCTAGTGATATGTCATCAATGTCCGTAGTGCATCAACCCTTCTAACAAGGTATCTTCAGGGAGTGACTCTCAGAATGCTCTTTTTATTGACAAAAGCCTGGGATAGACCTTTGTATACTAGAACCAATGAAAGGTTAGATATGTTAATTAGCTGAATCATATGAACAATATGTTACTGGCCAATCAGTTTTATATTTAGCAAAACGTACTTATTTAGTAAAAGAATGTTTTATATAATGCATTTCACTTTTAAGATCTTAAAAAATAAATTTCTGTCTCATTACTTTGCTGTGGTTATGTCTTCGAACATTTTGTCATATTTCTTAGGTTCACATGTATTGAAAGGTTTGGTCCCAAAACTCACTTTTTTCCATAGAAACCTATGGGGAAAAAAGTAAGTTTTAGACCACTATCGTTTCATACACGTGGCCCTTAGCCTATAGTTATGTCTCATTTTATCTTCCCTCAGTTATTGGGATTGCTATCTCTCTACTTGGTGACTGGCGCAGAGTATACTGTTATCTGAGAATGTATTTATTTTTTTTGCAAAATCATTGTATTCTGTTTCTCGCATTCAGTCCGGTGTTTGTTAGGCTATGTCTACCCAGCACAGGTTATCCGACATATTTTTGGCGGTTTTAGTCTTTTGAAACTGCTGAAAATCCGACGCTGCATTTTACCGCATAGACAGCAATGAAAAACCCATGCTCTAATCTGTACAGCACAGGTTTTTTACCGTCGCATTAAAAATCCGGTGGAATTTGGAACATGTTCTATATTCCGCCGGATTCTGCTTGGATTTGCAAATCTGAAAACCAACCACAATTTTTGTGCAAAACCGAACCAAAAACCATGGTCCATCAATGACAAAATGCCGTCGGATTTCCAATGGTATTTTGTCATATGCTGTGTAGACCTAGCCTTAGTTTCTGTTCTTGGTTAGTTAGGGCCCTATTTGTCATTAGTTCTCTGTTGCTTCTGTTCAGGCCCAAGTAAATTTTTCTACCCTGTTTCCCCGAAAATAAGACATTATCTTATATTATTTTTGCTCCTAAAGATGAGCTAAGACTTATTTTTAGGGGAAGTCTTATTTTTCCATGAACAACAATTCACATTTATTGTTGAACAAAAAATCAACATGTATTAATATACTGTAGTGATTTCATCACAAACATCAGCATAAGCAGCCAAACTCTTGCATAAAAAAATGCACTAGGACTTATTTCCGGTGGATGTCTTATTTTCAGGGAAACAGGGTATGTGTATTCTATTCCAGAATTTCTCTTTGGTGGCTCTGTGCTGTTTTAGTTAGGGTCAGCATAGCTGAGGGATATTAGTAGGGATATCATCAGGGATAAAACAGGGCCAGGTGGGGTCTGGTGTTAAGGCCAGTGCTAGGGACAGAAAGCTAGTTTTGGTCAGTTGCATCTATCTCCGCCCTTGTCATCATCCATCTCATCTAGTGGTAAGTCCCTACGTTTATTTTTGATACAACCTTCTTATTACTTGCATGCAACTGCTGGTTGGCTTTATTTTAATTTCCGCTACAAGCTTTATTGCCGTCCATTTCAACCAGCGTTATTACACTTTAACAGTTTGGGAGGTAAATCAAGCATCTTTTACTGGTTTCTAGCTTTATTTATAGAAAAAAAATTCCTGAAAAATGATCAATTAAGTGTTCTAGAAAAAGATTTTCCATGTGTGACTGGCAATACGAAAATACCTGTTGACTTTTTAAGGGGTTGAAAACTTTTGCAATGGACTTTATAGGATAGAATGTGCTATTTTCCGTCGTGCTCAGCATTTATTTTCAACTTGTGTTGCACAAAAGATTAAAAACCTATTTTTGTAGAACAAAAATTTCCAGCATAATGGCTTGTTTTCCTTTTCTTTCTGATACCGTACAAAGCATAGGTACAGCACCATTACTTTGCCTTGAAAAAGATGTGGTACGTCAAGTATCATAAACAGATTGTCTATGTAACCTCGGCCTCAGAGAAATAACAGTCTCAGAGCCATTTTCTGCTGCTTTTGTCATTTTTTTTTTGTTTTAGATTCCTGGCAGTATTTTATATTAGAAGGCTGCAGAACCCAGGACATCAGCGGTCGAAAGCGAGAACATAAATTTCTGCGGAGATTAAAGAGACATATACCTAGTTTCAGTCTTTGAGGCCTATAATTGCCTAGAAAAGAAAATGAGATTTTCCCTCAGGCCACAAGAAAATGGCATATTCAGGCTTAGATACAGGCAGACGCGTTTTCTGTCAGCCTTCCAGTTGTATCTGTATCTGCGGCGTCCTGTCAGTCCTGAAGAATGGAGACGCTCAGGATAAAAAAAAGTAAGATCCAAATAATGCTGTTTGAAGTTCTTACAGCGACAGACAAGAAAAGCAATGAATATCTGCAAGGGAGTCAGGAAATACAGGGTGTTAAATAGCTACCTGAAATACAGATGTACCGGGAGATATTCTGTCGTATGCTACAAACCACATATATCAAAGCAGTCGAAAGGGCAGAATATTGAATATGGTTATTGGAAATGTAGGAATTTCAGAAAATACTTACCTGTGGCCCTCCTCCATTGTTCCTTGGCAAAGCTAACCCACTGCTTCCTGAAGACGGTGTCTATGTTAACTCCTCTGCTGCTGATGTGTTGGCACCAGGAACCACTGGATATGATCATGGCAGTAAACAACCGAAGATGAAGAGTCCCTGACACCAATAAATGCACCACAGGTATTACCCCACTCTAGTGGTTGCTGGTGGCTCAGAGGACTACAGTCAGAACCAACGATTGCGTCTAGAAATGTTTGACTTCTGAAAAATACTCACCTACATACCATCTTCATTGCTTCAAAGAAAAGCTATCCCATTGCATTCCAAAGATGTCTATATTAACTCTTTTGCTGTTGATGTGTTGGCACCAGTAATGTGAGGACCAAAACCATTGGATATGATCATGGTGTCATGAAACCAGAGATGAAAAGTCACTGATGCCAATGAATGGGCCATAGGTATCACCAAGTCTAGTGGCTGCTGGTGGCTCAGAGGACAACCATCAGTACCAAAGGATTTTGTCTAGAAATGTTGGACTTCTGAAAAATACCCACAGACCATCTTCATTGCTCCAAAGAAAAGCTAACCCACTGCTTTCCAAAGATGTCTATAGTAACTCTTTTGCTGGCACCAGTAATATGAGGACCAAAACCACTGGATATGATCATGGTGTCAAGAAACCAGAGATGAAAAGTCACTGATGCCAATGAATGGGCCATAGGTATCACCCAGTCTAGTGGCTGTTGGTGGCAATTATGACAACCATCAGTACCAGACCCTATGTTCTAGAAATGTTGGACTTATGAAAAATAATTACCCATAGCCCTTTTCCATTCCTCTATGGCAAAGCTAACTCACTGCTTTCCAAACGCAGTGTCTATTTCAACTTCTTAACTGCTGATGTGTTGAAAACAGTAATGTGAGGACCACAACCACTGGATATGATCAAAAGACCAGAGATGGAGCGGAATTGATGCCAATGAAAGGGTTTCACCATAGGTATCCCCCAGTCTAGTGGCTTTGGTGGCTATGATGATAACCATCAGGAACAGACCATCTGTTCAAGAAATGTTGAACTTTTTAAAAATAGTTACCCATGGACCTTCTTCATTGCTCCTTAGAAAAACTCACCCACTGCTTCTCAAAATGATGTCTCTCTTAACTCCTCCACTGCTGATTTGTTGACACAAGTAACGTGAAGATCAAAATCACTGGATATAATAATGAGAGACCAGAGATGAGGATTCATTGACACCAATGAATGAGCCATAGGTATCACTCCAGTCCAGTGGTTGTTGGTGGCAAAGATGACAGTCATCAGTACCAAACTTTCTGTTCCCCATTATTTTTGTCAATCTTCAAACAAAGGCATATAAAGCGTATCGCTCTGGCTCTGAACTGATAGTGGTTGCCCCATTATTTTTGGCCACTACCTGATGAATTTTATTTCAGGTCCACTAGATCCCAGAGTTAAAGAATATATTTTTCATACCTATAAATTTAACACTGCTATTACTGGATTCAGTGCCAATATTGCCAGCATTAGGCGTTAGGAGCTGACTATGCCGGAACATACCTATTATCTCTTTTTGTGTTGGCATTCTGTTCTATGAACCCTTTCCATTTTATGATTTTTACCTGAAAGTAATTGTAAGTGAATCCTAAGAAACGAAGATCAATACTAATTTTAGGTGGCTTACATTGGCAACACATTACGGTAAGGTAGAAACTGATATTACCATAGAGGCACCGTCAAGGTTAAAAATACATGCTGTAGGTTTGTTGACATGTACATGAGTGTATTGCTTGCATCCTCTTCAGAAATTTCTTTTTCTATAAGTTTTTATGGATGTACCCAAGAGTATTTACTCACCAACACTGTAGCAGGGATGGACGACATCAAGTTCCGACTTGGGGAAAACGGTAATTGGAGAACCAAGACTCAGGAAGCTGCCATCCAGATCTTTGAACAGCGCTGCTTGTGTTCCTGAACATTCAGTGGGTAATGGGCACTTTGTGGTTCTGTTGTGAAATGAGAAGACCATGTCATTGCCTAAACGCTTAGGTAAATATTTGTTCTATGGTGTGTAACAATTTCCTTACTCCTTGGTTGATCTGTATCAACATAGGATCCACCACACTCAATTCCAAACTCTAATGGTTATCCCAGCTATGCATTGCGTAATGATGACATAAGCCGACATATGGGTGTATCTCCTATAGAGACAAGTCAAACTGTTGTTAGAAAGCCCTGGCAGCTCATGGCTAACCAGTTCCCAATCTTTGGGGTGCTTAGGGAAACAGTGTTTTTGCACCTTCAAGTTTGACCTTACCCAAGATCTACAGCAATACAGAGCTGGTGGCCCAGCTATTCAAGGATCTCCACAAGGAGATGGATCCAAATTTGACTTGAGGGGTTGTCTATGTGATATATTTGTTTTTTTTATCATACTGCTGCCCAATTCAAATAAAATAATAACAAAAAGTATACACCCGTCTCCTCTCACCTTGGATCCAGTACTGCACCCTCCTCACTTTCTTTTGTTTCCTTCTTGCTTCTTGATGATACCATTTGGAAAAATCAAGGAAAAAACATGATTAGTGAGCCATGGTGACTGTGAGCCATATGTACACATAATGAACAACTCCATCCAAAGTGCTTCTTCAACTATTACTCAAAGTCGCTCTATGAAAACTTATGGAGTTTCATATAAAATTAGAAATATATCAATACACTCTTCTTATACATATATTTGATAGAGATTACATGCTAAATATCATCTAAGTTATATTTAAATGAATAAGCTCTTTAATGACACAACCTATTTAAAGCCCATGCTTGAATATCAGTATCATTAGTGTCAGATGCCCCCACAGAGCCCAGGGGGATGCCAGTGTAAAGTGGGCCTGGAGTCACTAAATTATTTATAAAAGTCTTCATATGATACATTCTTTGGCGTTAGCCCTTAAGACACAGAAAATAAAATAGAGGATAACATGAAGAGAGACAAGAGGCTATTGGTGGCATGTATGAAATTTGCCATGTTAACACCAAATTTCATGCGCATTATACTGGCATAGAATGTGCCTGATTTATAAACCTGCTCTACAGCTCTACATTCTAGCACTAGTATGACATTTCTGGCTCAGGTAAACCACTTTGAAAGTGCTCTACCTGTTCCAGCAACAATGCACCTGAATTTGCCGTACTGAAGCTATACATATGTAACTTTGTACAGTTTTGGTGCGCTCTGCCTCCCGCATGCCGCCGAATTCAAGCGCATTACAAAGTGCCGCTTGCGTTCTGTAATGCACCTGATTCTGGCATACAGAGGGGAATTCAGTGAAGTGAATGGGGCTTCTCTGGATATCAGGCTGAAAAGACGCCAGATATCTGGCACAGCCGCGTTCATACATTCCGCCCTGTGAGTGTACTTGATGACTGGGTGACCCTGTGACTAAATATTATCTCCATAACTTGTAAAAATGGCTGTTGTAGGTTAGCTACTTTCTGAATCTAATGCAAAAAGGCAGGAGTATAACAGTCCAATACAAAGAAAGATACACCACACTATGAGATTGATATACAGTCTTATCTGGAAACTAGGGTTAGGGATGAAAATGAAAGTTAGTATGGGCCATTAAAGTGATATAGTGATAGATTTGTCTCTTCTACATGTGGTTTTAAACAAGGAAAAATACAGCATCCAATGTAGAAAATAGCAATGAAAGACAAAAAATAACAGGAACTGAAGAAAGAGTATAAATGAAATGAAGGAAACTCCTTTGAAACTTATCTCGTGCTTGTCAGACATTTTCTTTAATTGAAATTGTCAAAGAAATTGCAATTTTGTTCAGTTACAGGCTAATATTACACCATATGTATCCCTGTATGAATATTTTGGGCAATCATCGATTTAAGTGGGCACTATGGGCACCAGTGTTGTATTGGACTATTTGTAGGTTTAAGATGGCACAATGGGCACTATTGTTGCATTGTAGTAGTGATAGGTTTAAGAGGGCACAATAGGCACCAATGTTGTATTGTAATATTTGTAGGTTTAAGAGGGCACAGTGGGCACCAATATTGTATTGTAGTATTTTTAGGTTTAAGAAGGCACAATGGGCACTATTGTTTCATTGTAGTAGTGATAGGTTTAAGAGGCCACAATGGGCACCAGTGCTGTAGTATTTTTAGGTTTAAGAGGGCACAATGGGAACAAGTGTTGCATTGTACTAATCATAGATTTCAGATGGCACTATAGGCACTAACTGGTCTTGTAACAGATAAAAGGGACGACATGTATGAATGGGTCTGTGCCATTTTTTTTGACGGATTTGCACCACAAAACTGTTGTAGCCCTGTTCTATAGATTTTTAAACTGTCGTACGCCAAAACTTGCACCAGGCATGGCACTTCTGAATGTGCAACAGACATGATATGCAAGGCATACTACTCGCCAGATTTATGAACCCACATACGACGAGTTCATACATACTGTTGCATTCTACTCTCCTCTATATCGATTTAGAACTGGTATCTCGGCACCAAGTTTCATATATGTCGCCCCAAGTGTTTAGAAAAGTAAATGTGCTTTCTATGATACATACCTTTCTGGTGGATGGAAGTAGAAGATGTGGTCAGGTCTTATGTCAGATGTCTTGACCCTCTCGGCTGTGATTGGACAAGTTATAGCCATGCTTCCAGGATTAGACATAATGCAAGTATCAATGTCTTCACTGTAGCAGCTCTTTTTAAATCCCGAAAATGTAACATCTGATTGGGTCAACAAAAATATATAATATATAAGGTATTGCTAATAATAAAACAAAAATAATGGATTTACTCTGTAAAATAACCTAAATTGGAATTACCTATGCCAGTCCCTGTCCATATACCTTATTAGATCATATGGACGTTATTAAAAAGACTTATAGCCCTGAGTCCCCCACCTCTCTATGAGCCTGAACAGACAACTTCTCTTGGATTTGAAGACTTAAGCCACCCGAGTAATACTGCATTTCATTATGATCTATGAGACAACCTCTTTGAAAATGAATGGTAGCCCTTCCAACCCCTTACAATATCCAACCTATACCACCTTTCCTCTCCTCTACAACTACATCCTGACCTGGGCAGTTATTGGGCATGCCAACTCAAATGTAGGTGCTCAGAGCAATTGACATTTGGTTTTCAGCATTACCCTGGATCAAGAAGCTCAGTCTGAGAACACCTGGACTTGACGGATAAGTGTTCATTTTCCACCTTAGTGTCTATGGAACCATGTTTTTAGTACTATTTTAAATATCTCATGGTATTAAAATACAAGAAAGTGAGGCTTGCAAATTTCAAAGGACAATTCTAGGCTAGGAGACTCACCAGAAATGGTACGGCAATGGATAGCTCTTTTATATTATTCCAAGAAAAGATGAACCCAAAACTCAACTTTCTATATACCTCGATAGCAAAATGTTCATAATATATTAGCCATGTAAAAAATCCAAAGTTCATACCAAACCATTAGCGTGAACCAATGTAGTCTGATGTCAACAGGTAAAGAGTTTGACATCAAGTAGGACCTCTATAATAATTAACTCTGTCCTAAGTTTATTTCACTGCTCTGACCTATAAAGATGCTCACACATGTTCATTAGGTCAATAGGCAAATCATATATTTCTTTGGCTCCATGGCCAAGCATCCACGTGTTTCAATCGGGAGAGGAGAAAAAAAGGCTCCTATACACATAAGAAAAAATGTTGCCCAAATATGCTGCTAACTTCCTTATATGTATGGGGGCCTCTTGACCCTCTCCCAGTCAATGATCTCGGAGGACTGACAGATTAGGCATGGTGAATTTCAATGCCTGATCCTTATGTTCATTCCGAATATAGAGTAAGCTTCTGCAATGGGTGTCTTTTAGAGGTATTCTTCTCTCTCTGTATTGAAAACACATGCACGCTCAGCTGAGGAACAGATGTTAAAATGTACATTGGCACGTCAACCCCATCCTGATAGCCGGCCATAATAATATGGCTCTTCGTTATTTTGCTCTCCCCTTCCAAGAGCCATCACTTTTTTTTTATTTTCCCACTATATAGGGATATCAGGGTTTTCATTTTACAGGACAAGATGTACTTTCTAATGGTGTCATTGACAATAACATAGAATGTACTGGAAAGCTTTTTAAAAAAGTGGGGTGATATGTGAAAAAAATGTTTATTTTTCAATATAAAGGATGTGTTCTGTATTCATCAGGTTGGTAAAATTCCAGCAATACCAAATATGTAGGGTTTTCGTTACATTTAGTATCGTAAAAAAATGCAAACATTCTCAATATTCCTTACATTTGCTCTACAGTGCCATTATCTGCAACCAATAACTTATTTTGTACTTCTACCTATGGAACTGAGTAAGGGGTCATTTACAGGCTATAGTGTAGTTTTTATTGCTACCGTCTTGTGATAGATACAACTTCTGATAATTTTTTATTCCAATTTTTAGGGGATGTGAAATTACCTCCCCCCCAAAAAAAATCAGAATTTTGGTGTTTTAAATTTTTTACTTCTACGGTGTTCAGCATACGGGATAGATGCCATTTCATTTTAATAGATGAGACCTTTACGAACCCTAAAGTACCAATTGTGTGTCACATTTTTATTTTATTTTTTTTATTACTTTTAAAATGGAAAAAGAGGGCGATTAGAACTTCTAATGTTTTTCATTTATTTTTATACTTTTAAACTTTTTTGTGTTCTTCTATCACATAAAATATCAATACATTTAAATTTGTGTCTGTAATGTTTAAAAATTAGAAACTATTCAAGGGTTAGGAAGACTTTTACAACCCACTGTATACTGTATGTATGAGCACTGAAATAAATAACTTTATGGGGGCCATCCCTGTAGTCCATACCAACTAATTTCCTTGGGCAAACACTTTCTTGTTATAGGAGACAAAACAGAATATCCCAAGTCCTATTCATGGAGTTCACATGGTCATTAAGCAAAGCCAGGACAGTGTTTTAGATCACTGGGTTGATGGTCTGGAGCATATGGCTACCATGATGATATTGTCCTCACCATGTTTAGGAGGAGGTGATCACACTCATTTATGGTCTAGTTTAAGTGAGTGTTCTACACCTCTGCAAAAGAAGCTTTACTGACCTTGTAATTTCATTATACCCGGGACAGATCCATCACTGGCTAGCATATGCCATGGATATTCTGGCCATTGTCTGGGTCTTGCAGTCAAGGCTGGCCAAAGAATACCAACCCGTCCACTATTAGGTGAAGATGGGGCTCGGTCTCTTGATGTGAAATTGGCAGACAAAGGATAAATTCTATCCCGTAAGCAGTCAAAAGCTTGGCTTGTTGCAACTATCACAGAGTTGAGGATTGAGATGTATTGCTTTAAGGAATTATAAGGGTAACTGGGTCTTTGAGAAACAATTGGTAGGAGACCAACTCTATTGTCTACAAGAGCCACATTGTCCACCACTGCTCCACCATCCACGTGAAAGAAGAGACCATAGTCATAGTTCTTATAAGATAGGAATCCAGATATTCTTGCGCAATTGTTAAGGCTATCTTCCCAGTAGATATGAATTCCATGAAGACTTGAATGGGCCACGTTCTCCAGCCAAGACCTTTCTGCAGAATGACACTTTTGGCCTTCTAAATGATAAGCAATGCGTTCAGATCCTGCTACCGAATTACCAGATAAGAAAACTTGGCTTGGGGGATTGATCTTCATACCCGAAACCCACTCCACTTGAGTTTCAGGCTGCTTCACTAGAATGATAAGGTTATCAGTAAGAATGTGGTTATCACCATCAAGGTGAATCCCATGTCCAACACTGTTATATAACACATTGGCGTGTAATAAAATGTCTGTGCTGTTGGTAACTTGTATACCACCTCCACAGCTGTGATGAATGCTTGAAGAAGATATGGAAGAACCATGCAATATATTGTTAAAATGTATCGAAGGAAACAATAAGGATCCAAAATTTGAAATTTCAATGTTTGAAAGTTCTAGAGACCCTGAAATGAGAAAGTCACTGTTACCATCTTCAAATTTAGAACAAAAAGAGTAAGAACTATGGAGCACATGTATGAAAACTGTCTAGCTCTAAGACTTTCTTTGTTGACCATAGCAACCAGTCAGACCTCATAGCAACAAATCAGAGCTTTGGGTAACAAAGAAAGTCTTAGACCTAGACAGTCGTCATACATGTTTCCCTATGTGCTGACAAATAACTTGGTGGCAGCAGATGAGTGTACTGCTTTTGAAAGGAAAGTTATATACTCCATTATTTGATTATGTTGGTAGGGACTAAGCTGTACCTGGTGGTGGTAAGAGGGGACTGAAGGTCAGGGCTGATCTCCTGGAGTTAGAGAAGCCAAACTGAAAGGTGATCAGATGGTTCCCGTTGATTTTGTTGCAAATACTGTTGATTCGGAGGACCAACACCTTCAAAATCAGTACTGTTTTGTGAGACTGTAGACAAAGCATGTCAATCAACCAATTCGAACCATACCTTGTACTAATGAGCAGCAAATTGCTGAAACAGTACTATCCTTGGTTTAATCTCAGGCTTTTTAAGGGGCCAAAGATTTACTGGGTTGGCAACGTAGACAGTTTCTATCTTGTGAAAGAAAGCTATCTGTAAATACTTTTCCCAGTGAACAACCCTAAGGACTCCCTATAACATAAAAAATAAGATGAGCTCACCATGCAGCCAGGTGGGTGTAGTCCTGTAAAGCTGATTCGATGTACGGAATGAAGACAACCGCTCCTGTTGTCTCGCACATCATGAAAAACTACTGTATATATCCAGCATTGTAGATGAGTAGAATGAGCACTAGCTTATATGATTTAACTTGACTTTTATTGAGTCATTTTAAAATGGTATCCAGCCATGGACTATGGCATATAATGCAATAGATAATGCTGCTGGGTTACTGAGTAAGGCGTCCACACCAAAATGCATCATCCCAGCAGCATTATGTATTGCAATATATGCCATAGTCCATGGCTGGATACCATTTTAAAATGATTCAATAAAAGTCAAGTTTTTTTTATATGAGCTAGCGCTCATTCTACTCATCTGCGATGCTGGATATATACTTTTTTTAAGGACTTTCTATAACCTCCCAGAGAACAATCTTGTTTATGAATACGTATAGCAACATGGGATTAATTTACTAATCTCATAGTAGATAATGAACTCTACATATTAGTTTTAGTCCCATTTATATCATGTTTTCGGCTTCTGTCGGGGTTATTTATAAAAATAACTTGAAAAGGGTATCCTGATGTATGCTGTGACGGGGTGAGGTGGAGCCATGAGGGTTTACAATGCTTTTGTGTCCAGGACATAAAGCATCAATGATCTGGAAATAAAGTTAATGTGGTCCAAAAGATACAACTGCTCTACAGAGTTGGCCCCATTGCAGTATATGTCATAATACCTTTAAAAGTCAGGTCAATAGGGTCTTTTTGCAGAGACCTCTTGGACACATTGTCGTAGTTTGGCTCAGTACCAGTATACTAATATGAGGCATAGCTGAAGCTCTGTCTACCTCATGTACAAAAAGTAGCTCCATTAAACAGCGTATTTATGGTGGTAATTTCACTCCAAACATTGCTGGAGCACTACGTGCGGGCACCGTTCTTTAGAGGCAAGCTTTGGTTTTGTGACTTTTTTTCTAATTTTAGCTATATTTTATTAATAATATAATGTATTATACTGAGGCTCAGTATCAGGGACATAGAAAAATGCTAGAAAAAAATCTTCTGGGAGACTTAACATAGCAAAGTAATTCACTAGTGACACACTTTGATTTGGTTCAAAGTGAAATTCGACCCATATCCAAGCACTTTGAAACAGATCAATCCAGACCAAATTTTGGCAAAAATTGCCTAAAACAATCTCCTGGAATTATAATCATAAACCTAACCCTAAGTTGGGGTTCAGGTTTTCAGTTGTTTATCTCTCACCCCTTCATGGCACTCCTAGGTCCAGGGCTACCACTGATGAACATCATTTCTGCTCCAGCATCACAGGTCCCATGGCAAATTAGGCTAGGAGTGACATTGGAGTGGAAGTGATGTCAAAGAGATATCCCGTAACCCATCAAAACATTGTAACTGAGGGTCAGGGTTACAGTAATGCTTAGGGTTAGAGACATAGTACAAAAAATTGCTTTGGGTCATCGCAAACCCAAATTTGTTTACAATTTCAGTGAAACCAAACAGATATAGAATGGCATAACACTACTCCTTACATACCCAGGTATTCTTCCCCAAGATGATTTGTATGTCTGCCAACCATTATTCTCCCAGTGCAGGGTGTGTCAGTGTCAATCTGGACATTGCGAGACAACAAGCCAACCTCAGCCGCCAGTGGGATTCTCCAGGAATCTTCAATTGAATGAACTGTACCTGGAAAAAAGGGTTTCTACATTTAATATAACTTAGCAAATTTTATCTGTGCCTTTAGTATATCACATAACCCTTTATATACACAGAACCAAGGCACAGAGGAAGAATACAGTCAATATATACAAAATACAATCCATATACACCACAATTTCAAAAGTACAACTGAGCAGGTGCAGGATTCAATCAAAATGTCCTCTACCGACAGCAGTACAAAGACACATATGCCTCACTATTGTATCAGTACTCATCACCCTAATTCTGATATCTCCAAAATATCCATGTTACAGTATCATCATTTATAAACACTGTATGGACCAAATGTCTTTATACTGGTCAGGGGTGTAGCTAGAATTCATAAGGCCCCAAGCAAAATAGGATAGGGCCCACCACCACTTAATGACAATAAACTAAAACAGCAGCATTAGTAGCAATAATTAAAGGTATAAATAATACCACTATATACCAGAGAACCCACATAGTAGAGGTTTAGAGCAGAAAGCTACTAACTACTTGTTCCCTACAAAAAGGAACAATGTTTTTGTACCTGGTTGGGTCCACACAACGTCTTGGCCCCATAGCAGTTGCTATGGCTGCTATGGCTATAGTTACGCCCATGATGCTGGTGATATATTCTAAAATGGTGATATATTCTAAATATTCTAAAATGGTCAAGGCTGGTTGGCTTGGTAGCAACCCTTCTGACATCCAGGACTCGTTGGGTACAGTCCACTGGCTCCACCACAGAGATATTCCTACATATATAGATATTCCGCTTGTGTTTTTTCCATTTTTAATAATTGAAAGTTGTTGCTTTCTCACAAAACTGCTTACCTATTGTCCTGCAGCCCATGCCTGCCTTGTGCAGGTCTACAATTTAGTCCCTGGTATCGTTAGCTTGTTGGTCTTGGCCATGGTGGAGAGGTTGGAGTATTGAAAACTACAAGGCCATACTTACAGCACAATGACTGGGCAATACACTGAATCCCTGTAGCAGGCATCTCTGGCCCATTTGCTACATGGGAAAGATATAACAGGTGCCGGTCATTAATGAGCAAATGCTCTAGATACCAGGTGACACCAGTATGCAAAAAGCCACAGTATAACACATAGGGAGACTGCACAAATGCAACAATACCGATGAAATTGCATATAGATAAGGCAATACAAAGGATAACGCCATTTATACAGGTACACCATGCTGGGTTGGAGTATGATTGATTGTGTGGACAGGTGTCTCTTATACAGGTAATGAGTTCAAACAGGTGCAGTTAATACAGGTAATAAGTGCAGAGTAGGAGGACTTCTTATTGAAAAACTAACAGATCTGTGAGAGCCAGAATTCCTGCTGGTTGGTAGGTGATCAAATACTTTTTATGCAATAAAATACAAATTACTTATTTAAAAATCATACAATATGATTTTCTGATTTTTTGGGTGGATTCTGTCTGAACAACTAAGTATCGGCATCCAATGCTTGCAGTGTTCCCCTGATGAACCCCCGCACATCCATTCGGGGGGGGGAAACGCGTCGGGACAGAGGAGACCCATCTCAGCTGCTGGATAAGGTCGTATTATGAACACAGATAAAGTGATTTCATGAATGGGACTGAAGAGATCTTTTGTCAGCTGCTGGGTAGGGTCGTATCATGAATACAGATTGAGTTATCTATTTAATCCCTCATTAGAGGATGAGACAAGACTGTTTATATACCTGAGTGTATCTATATAATCCCTCTATCAGTAGGAAGGATAAGAAAGTATCGCTAACTCTGAAAGGCTGTATTTAAAGGGAAGTTGAATTGGTGATCTTTTTCATTTCCCTGTTGATTATTATGCCTATATTGTAAGTGTATCTGTATAGTGTAAGGGACTTAGACACTGTAGAGGGATAATTAGGAATTTTTAGGGTTAGTCTCCGGAGGTGGGGCCGTCCTTTTTGGGACGATGACCCTGCTTTTGTTAGGTTTTGTCTAGGGAATAGATAAGGGATAGAAATTTTGATGTGCACAGGTATCTTAGTTGTTTATTAGTGATTTATGATTCTTTAAAATTTTAAGAGTATATTAATAAAAGGTATATTTTAGAGGTAGGGTTTGTTGAAAGATTTACAGTGATAAGGTTAAAGCACAAACTCTTGGGGTATATTTCTTTATATTTTCTGTGATTTGGGATTCTGTCTGTCACAGTTAAAGTGTACATTAGATAAAAATTACAGATCTCTCTATTGTTTGGAGGCAGGAAAACTTGCAAAATCGCCAGTGTATCAAATACTTATTTTTCCCACTGTACAGTGGGTACGGAAAGTATTCAGACACCTTTAAATTTTTCACTCTTTGTTTCATTGCAGCCATTTGGTAAGATTAAAAAACTTCATTTTCGTTTGCTCATTAATGTACACTCTGCACCCCATCTTGAAAGAAAATAACCAGAAATGTAGACATTTTTGCTAATTGATTAAACAAGAAAAACTGATATATCACATGTCCTTAAGTATTGAGTAGGAGCCCCCTTTTGAGCTAGTACAGCCATGAGTCTTGATGCAACAAGTTTCTCACACCTGTAGTTTGGCTTCCTCTGCCATTCTTCCTTGCAGATCCTCTCCAGTTCCCTCAGGTTGGATGATGAATGTTGGTGGACAGCCATTTTCAAGTCTCTCCAGAGATGCTCAATTAGATTTAGTTCAGGGCTCTGGCTGGGCCAGTCAAGAATGGTCACAGAGTTGTTCTGAAGCCACTGCTTTGTTGTTTTAGCTGTGTGCTTAGGGTTATTGTCTTGTTGGAAGATGAACCTTCGGCCCAGTCTGAGGTCCAGAGCACTCTGGAAGAGGTTTTCATCCAGGATCTCTCTGTACTTGGCTGCATTCATCTTTCCTTCAATTGCAACCAGCTGTCCTGTCACTGCAGCGGAAAAACACCCCATAGCATGATGCTGCCACCACCATGTTTCACTGTTGGGATTGTATTGGGCAGGTGATGAGCAGGGCCTGGTTTTCTCCACACTTATGCTTAGAATTAACACCAAAAAGTTCAATCTTTATCTCATCCGAGCAGAGAATCTTATTTCTAATAGTCTGGGAGTCCTTCATGTGTTGTTTTACAAATTGTATGCGGTTTTCATATAAACCTCTGAGGAGAGGCTTCCGTCGGCACACTCTGTCATAAAGCCCCGACTGGTGGAGGCTGCAGTGATAGTTGACTTTATGGAACTTTCTCCTATCTCCCTACTACATCTCTGGAGCTCAGCCACAGTGATCTTGGGGTTCTTCTTTACCTCTCTCACCAAGTCTCTTGCTTAGTTTGGCTGGACGGCCAGGTCGAGGAAGAGTTGTGGTCTTCCCAAACTTCTTCCATTTAAGGATTATGGAGGCCACTCTGCTCTTAGGAACTTTGTGTGCTGCAGAAATTCTATTGTAACCTTGGCCAGATCTGTGCCTTGCCATAGTTCTCTCTCTGAGCTCCTTGGGCTCTTTCTTAGACATCATTTGCTCTGAGATGCACTGTGAGCTGTGAGGTCTTATATAGACAGGTGTGTGCCTTTCCTAATCAAGTCCAATCAGTTTAATTAAACACAGCTGGACTCCAATGAAGAAGTAGAACCATCTCAAGGAGGATCAGAAGAAAATGGACAGCATGTGATTTAAATATGAGATGTCACAGCAAAGGGTCTGAATACTTATGACCATGTGATAGTTCAGTTTTTCTTGTTTAATAAAATTGCAAAAATATCTACATTTCTGTTTTTTTTTTTTCTTTCAAGATGGGGAGGAGGGGCAGAGTGTACATTAATGAGCAAAAAAATTATTTTTTTTTATCTTACCAAATGGCTGCAATGAAACAAAGGGCCACATGTATGAAACGGTTTTGGTCTAAAATTCACTTTTTTCCCCATAGGTTTCTTTGGGAAAAAAAAGTGAGTTTTAGACCAAAACCATTTCATACATGTGGCCCAAAGAGTGAACATTTTAAAGGTGTCTGAATACTTTCCGTACCCACTGTATGTTACTATAATAACCTTTAGCAATATTTAGTTTGGATATAGACTAAGAGTAAAAGGTAAGGTAAAAAGTAACGGCAAAGTTGAACAAATTTGAGTCAAGATAGAATCTGAAAACTAAGGTATAACCACTGCAGACACTTGTAATGATCTTTTACAAGTATATTTTCAATATTCCGGATTATAAGTCAATTCCTTTTATTTTACAAGGGAAGAAAGTTTGTGTTATGGGAAGATTTGGTGTATACATTTGTACTTTTCAAGTCTTTTGTTCCTTTTTTCTGCATCCCTAAACAGACCTTAGGTGTTCAACCTGAACTCAGAAAAGAAGCCATGGGTGTGCTCCCCGGAGTGTGCTCTGAAAGACCATCGAAGAGCAGTGGTGCATAACGAAGACATAGCACAATGAGAAGGAAGTTCACTTCTTCGGTAAGGGCAACTGAGGGTCAGTACTGAAGGGAAATCTACACAAAGCCATATTAAAAGCTTCAATATCCGACTCATTAGATTTCTTTCATTTGACATTGATAATCCGGTCAGAGGAATGGGTAGTTGAGATCAGTGGTGTATCTAGAAATGTGTCCACCCTTATCACTGTTGTCTACTCTTAATTTCAATAAGGACTCTGTTGTCTCAAGATACCCAATTCAATTCATTAATACAACATGCTAACAAAACCATTGATATTACAACTATTGAGTGGCCACATATAAAAAACATATATCATTATCAACTCCCGGCTCACTATCGAGGAGTTATGTGGATACCCAGGGTACCCAATTTAATACATTATTACGATATGCTAACGAGACCATTGACAGGATGCAATTCACATCACAACATGGCTTAGGATCCTTATATCTCAGCTAACCAAGCCGTGCACCTGAGCCCATTAGTATACTAATGGTCTCTATAAAGCTCAGCTGAAAAAGGCAGTCTGATTGCAGAGTATAGATGCATCTGTTCCTGTCTCATCTTTATTTATCTGATTATTGTTTCTTGAAGTCTATTGTCTAGTTCAGTTAAATCATGCTGTAATATCACATTGTTTCTTGTCGTATTTCTATTTGGTCATGTTTTAAAGTTTGTAGTTCTTGAGTATAACAGATTTGTTTTGTTTCTGCTGGGTCTTGTCCATGAGTCGCCTGGTCTGAGAGTCTTATTTTGTGTTAGGTTCAGTTGTAGCCAAGGAACATTTCTGAGGGAAAAACTTTAGGGTTAACTTTAGGGATATAGGTTGTGATACTAGAGGCAGTCATATGGAAATCCTTAGGTAAATGATTAGGGACAGTTATAGCTATTACTCTCTTATTTCTGGAGTAAACCTACATATGAATGTCCATCAACTTGTTATCATCCACCCTTTGTCCGATTGCAGAATCATCCCAGTGGTTAGTCTTTGATTGATACAAGCTTTGTATTGTTTTTTGGGATTTTTATTTTTTTTTGTTTCTGACTGCTGGTGTACTTCTCCTCAGCTTGTTTTTAGTGTTGTTTGGAGTCCACCATCATCACTACAAGAGGTAGCAAAGCTTAACTTGTCATTTAACACATAATTGTAACTGTAGCACAAGGCATTAACTCGCTTCTCGGCCTCTTGGCTAAGATCAAGTGTAGTAAATGTTCTTATCATGACCTTCGGCGGTTCGGGTGTACCGCTATGGGGGGTCTGTGTCTGAGCAGAGACCCACTCAGAGGGTAGGGAGGGGGTGTACGCGGTTGCTTGAAAGACAGCAGCCGTAGGTGACTCCCCCCCCTCAGGATCGAAGCCAGGATGGTTTGAGGGGACTATGAAGCCCTAAGTGTGATGTGCCCCAGAATTGACGACCCTGGGGTGCCCGAACTCACTGGGTGTGGGACCCCACTTGAGTTTTGGCACATTTGCACGGCACTTAAACTTTCACTGTCCCTTTGAGCACATGTCCTTATTCCCGGCCTTCTGGCTAGGCAATAGGGACATTTTTATAATTTCCGGCCGGATGTCCGGGCAGTATCTCACTGCGCAAATTCACTTTATTTATTTTTTACGTCACTGTGTGTTCTAGTGTGTCACGTTTTGTGTGTTTGGATTTTGGGATGCGTTACCCTTTTGGGATCCTCCTGAGGTCTAAGGGGAGAATGTGTGGCCATCTGGTTCCTTTCTCCCCTGCAAACCCCGACACTCTTCGGAGTTGGCCACCAGGTGAGCACTTGGTCGAAGTTTGGTGTGGCAGGCCATTCTGACGCCAAGTGCGAAATTGTAGGTTCGATCTGCCTCGGCAGTAGGACCATTTGTGCGACCTCATGCAGATGCCTTCTGGCTCGGTGAGGGAGCATTTCGTTCTCCCTCTGCTTCGTCAGGGGAGAATACGTATTGTGTATTCCTGTGCAGGTGCCTTCTGGCCCGGCAGGGATACTCTTACCGTTCGAGGTATATGGGGGACCCATTACTTTTAAGTATGGGTCTGCGATAGACCATATCCCGAATGCACTATTTTTGTGTGGCACTTGTGTTGCACTTTTTTTTGTGCATTTTTTGGTGTTAGTTGCACGTTCTTAGGGCTTCAATAAAAAAAACAAAAAAAAAAACAAGGCATTAACTAATTAAATGGTTCGCCCTGGAAATAACTGTTTTTGCTGTAGGAAATTTGCAGCTTTAAAGCTGGAGAAATGTAGTATAACATGGAGGACGGATGGTCAACCAGCTAATACATGGATGGTTTGAGAGATGAGAGCTATTGTTACAGAGCAGCTCTCCATTCTGGATCATAGAGTCCTAATAGAGCACATAAAAAGGGGTTGTCTTTATGGAACAAACATTTTACCTAATCTTAAAACCATACAGAAAAGCTAAAGGATATTGAATAGATGTATACATAGAGTGAAAGTACTCATGAAGTCTGTCAGCACATACACATTCACTATTCTACTCCAAGTTACTTACAAAGTTCTAAGAAGACAAACAGAAAATGATTAGGAAGGAGAAAAATTCCCAAATATCCAGTATTATCATAGCCAGTGCTGACTCACTCAAGAGTGAAATAGGAGCATTGATTTTACAAGTTTTAATCCAGCTGATACGGCCACTTTTAATCCTTATAATATCTGCTACTAGATTTATTTCAGGCCGGTAAAGCTGCCTAGACACAGCTCACAGAGCATCCTGTGAAATTATTTATCACTTAGCTGGTGACACTTGAGGTAAATTCAGCAAAAACTTTCATTTTTCTTGCAGTTAAAATGAAAGAGTAAATGTCTAGTTCAATAAAAATAAAGTTTGAAAAAAAACCCACATTCATACACATACAAACAAAACTCTACCATAGATATAGCTGGAATCTACGATTGTACTAATCATGTGGACATTAGAAATGTTCTGTAGTGATGATGTGGACCTCTTAGTGCTCCTCTTATCTGCCATCTAATGGAGTAGGTATAAAACACATATGGCTTGCTTATAGGATAGCCAATTGGTTTAGTTTAAGATATCAATCACAGTTTGAGACTTTACAAAGAAGTTTTTTAATACCTGATTTCTGCAATGGTTTTGTTCTTGGTTTCCTACATGAGTCCTCATCAATTTTTCTATTCTTGGCCCTGCACATGCATCCCTCAGTGATGTTGAGTCCATGTTCTTATCCATATTTATCCAGGAAAGCTCATGTTCCTCTTACTTTCTATGTGTTCCGAGTGATGTTTTAGTTCCTGTCCCTGTCCAAGTGTCATGTTATGATTCTTGGTCTTGTCCACAGTGACATGTCTGCTCTTGATCTGGCCCCTGTATCCACACTGATGTTTTCTTTCTTAATCCTGTCCATATGTCCCCAGTGGTGTTTCTGTCCTTGATCCTGTCCATACATCCCCAATGATGTTTCTGTCCCTGTGTCCTGTTGTTGTTCTGCCTATCTATCCTCATTGATGTTTTTGCTACTGATCCTGTTCCTATGTCCCCAGTGATGTTCCTTGTTTGGACCCTATGCAGGTGTCCCCAGTAATGCTTCTGTTCTTTATCCTGTACATGTGTTCCCAGTAAAGTTTTTTCCTTGATCCCTTTGGTAGATCCCCAGTGATGTTTCTGTCCATGTGCTGTCCTGTTGTTGTCCTAAGTGATGCTTGTGCTCTTGATCTTGTTCCTATGTCCCCAGTGGTGTTCCTTGTTTTGACCCTATCCATGTGACCAAGAAATGTGTCTGCTCTTGATCCTGTCCATGTGTTCCCAGTGGTGTACAGAATCTCACAAAATTGAGTACACCCTTCACATTTTTGTAAATATTGTATTATATTTTTCATGGGACAACACTGAAGAGTTGACATTTTAATACAGTGTAAAGTAGAAAGTGTACAGCTTGTATAACAGTATAACTTTGGTATTCCCTTAAAATAACTCAATACGGCCATCAATGTCTAAACCACTGACAACAAAAGTGAGTACACCCCTAAGTGACAACAAAAGTGAGTACATCCCTAAGTGACAATGGACAAATTTTATGTTAGACATAAAAAACTGTTGCATAGCCTCTCCAGACATTTTGTGGAGAAGCATCCGGGAGTTGAACCGGTTTTCTATGTTCAGCCAATTGAGAGGGTGGATGGCGAGGATCCAGATCGCCATAGGAAGTTGGCTAGTAGAGAAATTTACTGTATCTATAAGCTTCACACCATTACACCTTATGGGCTAAATGAAGTACAGGATACCATCGAATAGATTGTTAGAGTAGTGGTTAACAGAGGGGACTTTGAAGTAGACAATGAGGGTACAATTCCTGGAATCAGCATAATTTATTTTTGTACATGTTTTATATTTTAAATTGTATATTTATGAAAAAGTGTGTATTTTTTATTGTTTGTATAATTTGTATATTCTTGGATTTGTAATTGTATTGTAATGTTTTTAAACATATTTATGTTTTTATACCTGGTAACTCTGTTTTTTGTATTTGTCTAAATTTGTCATGTTATAACAGTTGTGTAAGGGTTAATTGTTCAATTAAGCCTCTGTCTCAATTTTGAACTGTTTAAAAGCCCTGTTATCTTCCTGTTTTATGTGCCTGAGGAAGCAGGGTAGAGTCCCTGCGAAATGCGTAGTTTTCCTGTTTTATATTTACTTTAATAAACCAGCTTGATGCTTAAGTTGGCTTTTCTTTGAATTGTTTTTGCCCCTGAAAGCACCACGGGAACTCCTAATTTCTCTCGTGTTACGAGTGTCCTTCTTTCCTACTACTGCTGCCGGAGTCTGCTGGGCTGCGAGATTGGAGGTTCCCTAAGCTGCTCGGAGAGGGCGAGCTGCAGCGAATCAGCTGTGGGCTTTTAAATTTGAGCTTTAATGTGAGCTGTACCATACCTGTACAGCTCCAAAAGGTGAGCGTGATTCTAATTAGTTTAAAGTCGCACCCTGTGTTGCAAATCTCTAATGCACATTGCGCTGTGTGTCTGCTCTTCTGCCCCTGAGGAACTTCGTTGGTGGAGCCCGGGGTATTTGAAAACAGTATGAGAGAGTGTGACAGCAATAACACCAAATTTAACACACCTGCTCCCCATTCACACCCGAAACCTTGTAACACTAACAAGTCACATAACATCGGGGAGGGAAATTGGCAAATTGGGAAGGAGTGTACTCAGTTTTGTTGCCAGCAGTGTAGACATTGATGGATGTGTGTTGAGTTATTTTGAGGGCACACCAAATTTAAACTGTTATACAAGCCATACACTGATTACTTTACAGTGTACCAAAGGGTCATATCTTCAGTGTAGTCTCATGAAAAGACATAATACAATTTATAGGATATTTCTATCAATTGGTGCTAATGTTTTATACCTCTGTACTTAGACCCCAAAATTTGGGCCCATTGGGACATTCAGTAAGACAATAATGCCTCCTCAGCTTTAAAGAAAAATTACGGAAATCAAGTTAAAAGAAGTTCAAAGGTACACATAAACTTAATATTTCTTTTTAGGCCCATGTTGGATAAAATGGATCTCAGGACAATTAATACCAAGCTACAGTAGTTTTATTTTCTCCTGTGCTCATAGTAAAATACCATATTTGTTTTACCAGAATGCCAGTAGTTTAGCCTTCCCCAGATCCGAACAATGGTTCCATATATATCTCTTAGGTGAACAAGTTCAGCTTGATGAGCTTCATAAGATGATGAACTTATAACAACTTCATCACCTGGTCTCCAGTCTACTGTACTATTTAGAGCCAACCTGTCCAAGTAGATAAGAGACAACATAATATAATATAATTGTCCAAGCAAGACATAATGTGAGGTGATTGGTGCTTCAATGTGAACATATTATAGAACTGGAAATGGTAGATTGTTCCCCAGAGAAATATAACTAGAGATACTGAACATACTATACAGTAGGTTGCAAAAGTCTTCCTACCTCTTCAACTGTTCTTCATTTTTAAATGTTACAGCCACAAAATTAAATGTATTTTATTGATATTTTATGTGATAGAGCAACACAAAGAAGCAGGTATTTGTGAAGTGGAAAGAAAATGATACATTCTTTTCCAGTGTAACGTGTATATGTATTCAGCTCCCTGTACTTTGATACCCATAAATAAAAAACACTGTGATCAATTGCCTTTAGAAGTCACCTAATGAGTAGATTACATCTGTATGTAATTTATTCTCATTACAACTACAGCTGTTTTCTGAAGGCCTCAGAGGTTTGTTAGAGAACATTTGTGATCAAACAGCATCATGAAAATCAAGGAACACACTTCAGGTAATAGATAAAGTTGTAGCAAAGTGTATTGCAAAAATAGGTTTTAAAAAATAGCCCAAGTTCTGAACATCTCATGGAGCACTGTTAAATCTATTATTTGTAAATGGAAGGAATATAGCACAACTGCTAACCTACCAAGACACGGCCGTCCACCTAAACCAACAGCCGAGACAAGGAGAGCACTAATTAGAAAAGCAGCCAACGGTTCCAGGATCACTTTGGAGGAACTTCAGAGATCCACAGCTCAGGGGGAAGAATCTGTCCACAGGACAACTATTAGTCATGTGCTTTACAAATCTGCCCTTAATGGAAAAGTGTCAAGAAGAAAACCTTATCGGAAAGCCATAGGAAGTCCTGTTTGCAGAAAGTTATATAGGGGACAAAGCAGCATGTGGAAGAAGGGGCTGTGCTCAGAGGAGACCTAAATGCAAAACATTATGGGTGACAGTTATCTGGCATCAAAAAGCTTTAGTTCTACAGAAGCATGAACATTCCAAACTTTGGTGTGATACGGGCCGGCGAGACACTTTTTAAGGCGCCAACGATTAGGGACGTTCTGGGGGCATCGCACCACATTTTTAGAAGTAGACACATTTATGATTCTTTGATGTCAAACTTAGGCACATAAAAGCAAGAAAAGCCAGACCAGGTTGAAGGTGGTCAGCCTGAGCCAGACTTGTCGTATTGGCACTACAATACACCTGTATGTATGAGCTGCAGAAGAACAGGTTCAGACATTCTGGCACATTCTACACTGCTTTAAAGCTATTTAGAACTGGCCTGTCAGTGCCAATGTTCATACATGTCGCCCTACATGTGGAGGAAAGCTAACACTGCACATATCCCTCAACTCACTATCCTCACCCTGAAGCATGGTGGGGCAGAATCATGCTGGGGGAGACTTTGCTTCGGCAGGGACTGGGAATCAGCTCAGAGTTGATGGGAAGATGGATGGAGTTAAATACAGGGAAAATCAGGAGGCTGCAAAAGACTTAAGACAGGGGCCAGTGGCATAACTAGAGAAGCCTTGGCCCCATAGCAAACTTTTGGATGGGGATCCGCTCAACCTCCCTGACTATTAACATTTAACAGGATATGCAGTTACTAGATAATACAAGGGGCAAATACCTCACTATACATATCACCATCATACTGCTAACATAAAAATACCACTTTACCAAGACCAACATTATCAATAACGCTATTACATATGGACCCAATTACACCGCTAGAACATGACCACATATTACCACCAAATAGTGACTGAATAATACCCCTACACTATTACTGAATAAAGATCAGTATACAAAGACCAATATTACTGCCATATAGTTACCATATAGTGGTAGGTATCAGTGTACAAAGGTGCTCTACAGACTGTATATTACTCCTATACCGTAGCCATATACTGGTAGATACCAGTGTAAACAGACATATGAGTGATTGCAGTGAAGTCACATCTTGTGACTCACAGCTGAAGTTTCTCTGGCGAGTCGTTGACTTTCCCTTTTGCTCTGCATTCCGGCCACCACTCATTCCTTCAGATTTGGATAAAAATGTCTTAGATTCCTCACTTTTCCAGCAACTCCCCCCCCCCCCCACCTCTGTACAAACTTCCAAGAGGTGACAGAGGGGTATAGGCTATAGCTTAGAGGCTCAATCTCCTAGAGGGGAGAAACAAAGGATTCACCCCCTGGAGATTGTGTTACAGCTATGGCCTATACCCCTCAGAAACATATTACCAGGTAGGTAGACCCCATTAGATAGGGTGGTAGGCCGTAAGTAGATAGATTGGTAGGTTCCAGGTAGGTAGATACGCAGTACATAGGCCCCAGGTAGTTAGGCAGTACATAGGTAGGTAGATTGGTCCTAGGTAGGTAGGCAGTAGTTAGGCAGGTCTTAGGTAGGTAGACTACAGGTAAGTATGTAGATTTGCCATAGGTTGGCAGTAGTTAGGCCCCAGTTAGGTAAGCAGACCCAAAATAGGTAGGTAGACTGTAAGTAGGCTCCAGGCAAATAAGTAGGCAGTAGGTGGGCCAAAGTTAGGCTGTAGATGGGCCCCATGTAGCTAAGTAAATAGGCTATATATGGGGCCCACATAGGATGGTAGGAAAATAGGTGGGCCCCAAATAGTGGGCCCCAAATAGGCAGGCAGGCTTTAGGTAGACTATAGGGGGCCCCAGATATACAATGTTTAGGTGGGCTATAGGGTCCCCATATAGGCAGGCAGGGTTTAGGTAGGCTATAGAGGGCCCCAGATTGGTAGGCAGGCAGTGATTATGTAGGCTATAGGATCGTCATACAGGCAGGCAGGGATTAGGTAGCTATAGAGGCACCATGCAGGCAGGCAGAATTAAGGGACCTATATAGGGGTATAGGGTTCTAAATAGGCAGGCAGGATTTATGTGGGCTATAGGATAGCCATACAGGCAGGCAGGCAGGCAGGGATTAGGTAGTTATAGGGGAACCATGCAGGCAGGCAGGGTTAAGGTAGAGTCTAGGGACCCATATGGGTAGGCAGGCAAGGTTTAGGTAGCTATAGGGACCCATATAGGCAGGCAGGGTTTAGGTACAGTATAAGGCCCCATATAAGCAGGTAGAGTTTAGGTAGCTATAGGGTCCCACATAGGTGGGTAGGAAGGGTTCAGGTAGGGTATATGGGCTATATAGGTTGGAAGGTAGGGTTTAGGTAGCTATAGGTGCCCATATACTCAGGTAGGGTTTAGGTAGAATATAGGGCCCCATATGGGCAGGAAGTCAGGGTTCAGGTAGCTATGGGGCCCAAATATCTCCAGATATCTCCCCTCACGCAATATCTGCTCCTCACAGGACCTTCTTCTCTGTTCTCCTCTTATCGGCTCCTCACATAACCGTCTCCAAGACTTCTCTCGCGCTTCCCCCACACTCTGGAATGCACTGCCCCAACACATCAGACTCTCTGCCACTCTCACCAGCTTCAAAAGCAACCTGAAAACCCATTTCTTCAGGATTGCCTATAACCTACAATAACCCTGCTGCCACTGTACTACCCCACAAACATGTCTGCCCCTCTCCTCCTGTCTCTTCCCTCCTCCTTGTAGATTGTAAGCCTTCGCGGGCAGGGTCCTCTCTCCCTCTGTACCAGTTATACGTCATTCATTGTCATTATTGTACTCACTTGACATATCATGTATGTGACCCCCCTCAAATGTACAGCGCCATGGAAACAATGGCGCTTTAAAATAAAGGTTAATAATAATAATATATGAAGGAAAGGTTTAGGTAGTGCATATGAGCCATATATGTAGGCAGTCAGGGTCTAGGTAGCTATAGGGGCCATAAATGTACGCAAGCAGTGTTTAGGGTAGTCTGTAGGGGCCATATATAGGTAGGCAGGACTTAGTCAGGCTTCATTAATGTTAAAAAAATAAGAAACAACTTACTCACCTGTCCCACGATCCCTCGATGCAACCAGCTCATCTCCCGGCCAGTCTCTGTGCTCCGCGCGGGTGTCGTGTTGACATGATGACTTATCATGGAGATTAGCAGAGTGGAGCACCTGTGGTGCTCTGCTGAAACCAGGTAGCCCGGCCTTTGACCCCTAGGGACAGAGGGCCCGGGTGTCCAGAGGCAGAATTCGCCGGACCCTGCAGCTCTGCGGCCCGCCAACAGTGAACTGTAAGGGCGCATTCACACGGCACAGGACAAATACCGGCCGGTTTTCCGGTTTGCCGGAATTTGTCCTGTTTTGCACCCGTCCCCACAGCCGCGGGGGGGACGGCTTTTCTCCGCGATAAGTGGAGAACAGTCCTCCCCCCTCCCATTGGGCAGCACATCTTCCGTCCGAAAACCGGACGGAAGATTGTGCATGTTCAATGTTTTGCCACCGGACTGCCGACGACAAAACCGCCGGGTGGAAAACCCGTGCAGTGGGGACTGCTGCACGGGTTTTCCATAGAGCACAATTGTGCTCATTTTCGGCCGTTTTTTCAGGCGGTCTGAAAAACCGCAAACCGGCTGAAAAACCGGCCGAAAACCCGTGCCGTGTGAACATGGCCTAAGGCTCATTGCCAGCAGGCACAGGAGTGGAACTACTGTGGTGGCAGAAGCACCAGCAGCTGTCAGGGGGCCTGGGCCCCCTAAGGACCCGAGCCCCGTGGCAGCTGTTACATTTGCTACCCCAGTAGCTATGCCCCTGACTGGGGCAAAGCTTCATCTTCCAGCAGGACAATGAACCTAAACATCCAGCCAAAGCTACAATGGAAGGGTTTACATCAAAGCAGATTCATGGGTTACAATGGTCCAGTCACAGTTCGGACCTATATGTCAATGAGAATCTGTGGCAGAACTTGAAAATTGCTGTTCACAAATGTTGTCCAACCAATCTGACTGAATATGAGCAATTCTGCAAAGAAGAAAGGGCAAAAATTCCTTCCAGTATCTACATGTTCAAAGTTGCAGAGAACTCCCACAACAGACTGCAGCTGTCATTGCAGCTAAAGGTGGTCCTACAAAATATTGACTTATGGGGGCTGAATACATGTGCACACTACACTTTTCAGTTTTTTTTAATTTGCAAAAATTTGGAAAAGCAGGTATCATTTTCTTTACACTTCACAAATACTTCCTACTTTCTGTCGCTCGATCACACAGAATATCTGTAAAAATACATATAAGTTTGTGGCTGTAATCTTTAAAAATGAGGAGCAGTTCAAGGGGTATGACAACTTTTACAACTTACTATATACACTACTCACAAAAAGTTAGGGATATTTGACTTTGTTTAAATTTTAGGATGAACAACCAGAATATAACTACTATAATACTGTCCCCTACGTACAAGAATATAACTACTACAATACTGCCTCTTATGTACAAGAATATAGCTACTATAATACTGCCCAATATGTACAAGAATATAACTACTATAATATCACTCTTATACACAAGAATATAACTACTTTAATATTGCTCCTATGTGCAAGAATATAATTACTATAATACTGCTCCTATGTACAAGAATATAACTGTTATAATACTACTCCTATCTACAAGAATATAACTACTATAATACTTTTCCTATGTACAAGAATATAACTACTATAATATCCCTCCTATGCACAAGAATATAACTACTTTAATATTGCTCCTATGTAGAAGAATATAACTACTATAATACTGTCTATGTACAAGAATATAACTACTAGAATACTGTCCCTATGTACAAGAATATAACTACTATAATACTGCCCCCTATGTACAAGAATATAACTACTATAATACTGCCCCAATGTAAAAGAAATATAACTACTATAATACTGCCTCTATGTATAAGAATAACACTATAATACGCCTCCTGTGACAGAATATAACTACTATAATACTGCTCCTATGTACAAGAATATAACTGTTATATACTACTCCTACTACAAGAATAACTACTATATCTTTCTATGTACAAGAATATAACTACTAATACGCCCTATGTACAAGATATACTACTATAATACGCCCCCTATGTACAAGAATATAACTACTATAATACTGCCCTATGTACAAGAATATAACTACTATAATACTGCTCCTATATACAAGAATGTAACTGCTATAATACGCCTCCTATGTACAGAATATAACTATTATAACGCTCCTATGTACAAGAATATAACTACTATAATACTGCTCCTATGTACAAGAATATAACTACTATAATACTGCCCCCTATGTACAAGAATATAACTACTATAATAATGCTCCTATGTACAAGAATATAACTACTATAATACTGCCCCTATTATAAAGAATTAACTCTATAATACTGCTCCTATATACAAGAATGTAACTGCTATAATACTGCCCCCTATGTACAGGAATATAACTATTATAATACTGCTCCCTATGTACAAGAATATAACTACTATAATACTGCTCCTATGTACAAGAATATAACTACTATAATACTGCCCCCTATGTACAAGAATATAACTACTATAATACTGCTCCTATGTACAAGAATACAACTACTATAATACTGCCTCTATGTACAAGAATACAACTGCTATAATACTGCTCTCTATATACAAGAATATAACTACTATAATACTGTCTCTATGTACAAGAATATAACTACTATAATACTACTCCCTATGTACAAGAATATAACTACTATAAAACTGCTCCCTATGTACAAGAATATAACTACTTTAATACTGCTCTCTATGTACAAGAATATAACTACTATAATACTGTCCTCTATGTACAAGAATATAACTACTATAATACTACTCCCTATGTACAAGAATATGACTACTATAATACTGCCCCTATGTACAAGAATATAACTACTTTAATACTGCTCCTATGTACAAGAAGATAACTACTATAATACTTTTCCTATGTACAGGAATATAACATCTATGATACTCCCTTATACCATATCCTGGTTCAGATATAAGGATATATTCACATATTCTGTGTTTAAACTTTCAATGTTATAACCTACATTTCATTTCCAGGCGCAATGTCTGCCCCGAGACGTGTCCATGATTTGCTGGGATAAGCACTATAAATCTGCAACTTTCCGTAAACTCCTGGAGTAAGCAAAAAAAGATAATGGTTTAAGGATGAATACAGCTGTTGATAAAATATTAGAGCAAACAGCACAGACCTTTCAAGTAACAGAATACAGGACTGCACATTGTTTAATTGAAGATCCTTCTTCCTTTCATTATATTATAGTACGGTGGTCAAAGACTATGTAAAGTATATACACCGCTGATAAATACTGTAATACTGATATAGTATCTGCGTAAAGAGGTTTTCAACAAATATGAGCAATTTTTTCTTCCTCCCATAAAATATAATAAATACATCTGTAAATGGTTAGGATGATTTTTTTTTGTACACTGGCAAATTTCCATTTTAAATATTGCATTAAGCGCTGGCTTCCTTGGATAATTTGTACCTTTAGCAAACAGATTTTCCTATTGTATTTTGGCTGAAGCTGGTGCCTCGCTTTCTGTTTTCCATTATGGTACGTAGCGGCTATTAGGCAACAGAATTACAGAGAACTTAAAACTAAAAGAGCGAATTAGGAGAAGATTAAAAAAAAAATTGCCTAGCCGTAAAATTAAGCAATTCAGAAAATATTTCTAAATATTTTTGCAACACTCATTTATTAATTTAGAAAAATTCTGAAGAAACATATACTAAAGGTCATATGGTTATTTTTGCATTTTATACTTATTTCCTTACTACCCAGGAATCATGCTCATTTAATAAAAGTCTAATAAATAAAAGTCTAGTAATAAAAACCAATGAAATAATAGAAAAATGATTTGCATGTCTATTAGCTTAAAACAAGAGTCACATACACTGAAGGTTATGGTGCTAAAGGATGAATATCTTACACCTTTGTAGAAGAAAAATTTGGTCATGAAGTCCGTTTTGGATTTTTGGATTTATAGCTCATCTGCTTTATAACGGCTTACGTGGAGGGTTCCAGCCATAAGCCTTCCCTAGTCTCTGGCTACTCACCATTGTGAATAGTAATCTTCCCGCTTCAGCCTCCTGATGTCAAAAGGTTTCATAAAAAAAAAAAGGAGGACCAACCCCTTCCTACCTGGACATCAAGAGAAATAATGCATTTTAGGCCCCGACAGGCACTTTAAAGGGAAAGGGAAATTTCCAAGTTCCTCTTACACATTAAATGGGTTGTCTCATCTCAAAATTTCATAGGATGCATGAATGAAATAAATAATGCTGCTTTGCTCTGTCACTTCCTGGTCAAGCTGTCTGTAATTAGCATATGAGCCAATAGCATATGTATTCAGACCTCTCTGTTTATTAGTCTAGATTAGATAAATTACCTTCTCTGAGGTCCAGAGAAGCTTCTGAGCTAATGTAAACAGTAGAGCAATAAGTCTTTTGTCTGAGAAATCAGATAACAAACAAGTTCTCACTGTCTGCCCAGTTCTTTGCTGAGGCTACCTGTGTGATGACATCACTCCCTGCTATCAGATAGAACAAACAGCAGGGGGGAGAAGTACACAGGTCGGTCATTTGGGGAACCAGAGAGAGCACAGAAGGTGATAAAATCACTTGTAGCTCCTTAACATAAATGATGAACAAAGCAATATATTTGGAAAACGTCTTCATTTAGTGTTCCCTACATTTTGAAAGCTAATCTTTGTAGTGAGAAAACCCCTTTAAACCTTGGCAGGATATGAGATAGATGACATATGTGGAGGGCTCTTTCTCAATAATTTTCTCTTCATTCTCTTAAAAAAAAATTTCAATAAAATTCCCTTTAATAATCTTCAGCCCTCCCAATACCCAAAGATTTCATAAAGAACAGGAGGGTCACCCCTATTTTCATTAGGAGAGATGATGCTGTGTTTTTATACCCTCACAGGCACAACGAAGGGATAGGGGTTTACATTGATTCATCTTACCTCAGTCCTGTTTTATTTTTGAATTCAGGGGCAGTTTACTGAGCTGCTGAGGACACCAGGTCTGTAGCTATAGTGACCAGCGCTGGCAGCCTATCAGGAGAGATCGAACAGGCCTATAGCTATAGCGACCTAGGAGCTGATGAAGCCCATACAAGAGGGGATATCTAGGAATAGGTAGGACACTGTTAATGGATACATATTGCAAAGTGACTTGTTTTTGCAAGCTCTTTAACATAAAAAGCAGCAATCCTTATAGTGAGACAAACCCTTTACCCCTTACTAGAACATATGTTAGGAGTGTGTGGCTCACTATGCGATTTTATCTTGGACTAGGCACCAATGATTTTTAATATGGATTTTCAATTTAGGTCTTATTTTAGAATCACGTATAGTGCTGGATACCTTCACATTTTTTGTAGAACATGTGTTAGATGGCCTCTGTAGACAGATCTTTGCCAATGAAAATTCTCTTCAATACATTTATCTTCATTCTCTTCAAAAAATTATCTGCAATAAAATTCCCTTCAATAATTTGTTTGCTCAATTCCCAAAGATTTACTGAAAAAAAAGACCACCCCATATCTGCATTAAGAGAAATAAGTATGTATTTTCTAGACCACAATCGGCACTATGAAGGGATAGGGAATTATCCCTAGAGTCTTTTCTGATTAAAATTATCTTTAATATATTTCTCTTCAAAAACTTTTTTCAATAATATTTCTTTTAACAATTTTCTCACTTTAGCCCTCTGAATTCCCAAAGATTTCTTAAAGAACAGGAAGGGAACCCCTATTTGCATTAGGAGGGATGATGCTGTATTTTCATCCATCAGGGTACGGAAAGGAATTTATCCCAGTTCCTCCTACACATTAAGCCTTCATAGAATATCTTTTAGATAGCCTATGTAGAAGGTTCTTTCCTGATTAAAATTCTTATTCAATAAATTACCCTTAGGCCCTGTTCACACGGCTTATTTGCCGACAGATTGGCGCCGTATTCCGCGCCATTACGGTAATCCACTGCTCTCATAGAGAACAGTGGAATCCGTCGCTCCTCCCCGCTCGGCAAAACCCGCCGCGGGGGAGAAATGACATGCACATTGTTTACGGCGCGGACGCGCCGTAAACAATGCATTGTCTATGGGGGCCGGGAGCGGCGCCCCCCCCGCACTCCGGCCCCGCCCCGTCCCGCCCCGTATTCACGGCGGATTTGTGCGCTCAATACGGCGCACAAATCCGCCGTGAATAAGCCGTGTGAACACGGCCTTTAATGTTCTTTTTTTTAAATAAAATTCTCACTTCAGCCCTTACGATATCCAAAGGTTTCATGAAGGCCACGCTTATGAAGAGAGACAATGTTATATTTTTTAGGCCTTAACTGGCATTTTGAGGGGACGGGGAATCATTCCAGTTTTTCCTACACATTGACCCTTGCTAGAATATTTGTTAGATGTAGTCTTTAAAAATTAAAATTACAAATTTTCAAAAAAGTAAAAAAATTTATAAAATCATGTACTATTCAAAACAGTCAGGTAAACAACCCCCTCCCTCCTAAATGTTAAACTCCCAAACTGCAAAGAAAGTGTAGAGAAAGGCTTGGTTTAAAGCCTAAACATTGATTATATACTGTATATTTTACAGGTTTTAATAGCATTAAAACAAAGAGGACACAATGACGCCCTTCATATTTCCTATCATTTTCAGTTTTAATACTAAATAAAAATTATAGATTTTATGGCACATGAAAATCATCATACTATGGGTCATGATCTTGGAGGGCGCAAAGATAACATAGTAGTTAAGGCTGGCAAAAGACACAGGTCCATCATGTCCAACCTATAACCCTACAGTGTTGATTCAGAGAACGGCAACATCCACCAGATGTCAATTGTCCCATACAAGAGGAAAAATTCCTTCCTTACTCTTAATATGGCAAGCAAAATAAATCCTTGAATCAAAGTCCGATCTCCAGAATCTCATCCCTATACCATGTGATATTATATTTTTCAATAAAACCTTCTTGAACTTGGTCAATGGCTCCACCATCACAACCTCTTGTAGCAGAGAGCTTGATAGTCTCACAGTATGAATTCAAATGTGTATTGTTTTTTTACTTAGCCCCGAAAACCCCGTTTAAATGATAAAAAGAGGTAGAATCGACAGAAAGAAGATTTTTGGCCATTACATGAGCTTAATGCAACAAACTTTGTAGGGGAAAAGGTGAATCGCCAAACTTTGAAGAATATGAAGGAAGGCGTTTGGGAATAAATTTATCGTATCCTTTTTCAGTAAAATGTTCTGACTGAGAAATTTTTTTTTGTGCGTTTAAAAAATGGAACAAATTTCATTGCGCCTTGCTTTGTGTTTTGGGCATAACGAAATTTTTGGCTATTAGAAAATGCGCCAAACATTTTAAAGACATGGGTAAGTGGAAATAAAAAAAAAATATTAGAATACTTTTCATGAATAGAAACTATAGTACTGATTTTGCTTGGGGGGAACCACAGGTCCCAGCAACACCTGGCTGTGCTGGCTCTTGCTTATGTAAATAAGCAGCAAAAATACATTTCAAATTTAATGTAGTAAAAATTTTAAAAAATCTGAACAACATCATCAGTGGGTTACTTCATGTAAAATTCATTTTAGATTCTATGAATTTTAAATACATTTTGCAGGAGTATTTTTATTTTTTGGGGATATTATATATTTTTATATTATTTTATATGATCACTTTTTTATTAAATTTTAAAAATTTTATAAATTTTTGATAATTATCAAAATTTATTTTTTTATTATTGTACGGTGGAATTGAAAAATAATGGACAAAAAAACCATCTCCATGGACTCCCGGGCTCAGGCAGATCACATTGAGATGGGTCTCCCGTCCGACAGTAATCGCCTTTTTTTGCCGAACCAATTCATATACAGTAGGGGCCCCACATTATAAAACGCCTGGGCCCTAAAATTCCTTTGTTGATCAAAGCTCCCAAACAGAGCGCCCTTTTCGTTTTTCCCCAGACACATATGAAATAAAGGGGGGCTCTGATTTGGTTGCTATGGACAAAAAAATGAATTTTAGACCTAGACGTTTTTATACATTTGGCCCCCTGTGTCTAAAATTACAGTGGGTGCAACATGCCCCAAAAATCCCCAGAAAACCCCCCCCATTTTAGTGCATTAAAAAGTTTTGAGTCTTGCGAATAATGCGCACGTGTTTGCCGCATTATACATCGCAGCCCGCTTACTTCTGGCACATTTTACACCAGAAAAGGGTGAAAACCCGATCATACATATCTCCCTTTGTATGGTGCATAGAGTAATCGGCAAACTTTTTTGTTGAAATTCCGCCCAAATTTTGGGAAATACGGCAAAAAAAGGGCATACGAGTTCATACATGTCACCTACGGCCCCCCCAGTTTTAAATAATATAGAGGGGTGTAAATACGACATATGGGGGACATGTATGAAAGGGTTTTTTCCCCTTTTTGGAGTAAAACCAAAAGTTCCAAAATGAGCCGCCTCGATTTTAAACCCTAATAATGTTAAGGGGTGTTCACACAGCTTTTTGGGGCCCCATTGCAGCGAAATTTCCCCTTCTCATCCCTAACTATGGATTACGCCTCGTCCCCCCGCACATACAATACGATTACACGCCGTGAATAATGCATATTAATGGGGCCGCCGCCCCCCCTCCCCCTCCGGTGCCTCGGGAGTACACGCTTATCAGCGCGAGCTTCCGAAACACACAATGTATTGCCGTGCGTACTGTACACGCCCTAATACATCGTGTGAACATATCCTCAGGCACATTCTTCACAAGACTCAACACTTTTTAATGCGCCCAATATTTGATAGGGTTCTGGGGAGTGTCGCACACTCATAATATTAGACACTTATATAAAGGCAGGTCTGCAAAACTAGGCGCATTACTGCTCCGACAGGCAGACCTATCTCAAATTTCTCTGCCCAGCCTGGGAGTCAAAGTGGGGAAAAGATTTGCCAGTAGGGGAAAAAAAAGTAAATTTTTCTCAAATTTTCACCAGTAAATATTAAAAAGTAATTTTTTAATAAATTTTCAAAATGTATAAAAAAGCAAAATTAAAAATAATTAAAAAAACATTTATCATATAAAATTAATATAAAAAATATAAATCCCAAAAATATAAAAAAATTCCTTTAAAACTATTTTAAAAATTTAAAATCTAAAAAATAATTTTACATTAAATAACCCACTGATGTTGTTTAAATTTTTACTACATTAAATTTGAAATGCATTTTTGCTGCTCTCACCCTTTATTTTACATACAGCAAGAGCCAGCACAGCACAGGTGTTGCTGGGACCTGTGTTCCTCCAAGCAGGATCATTCCCATAGTTTCTATCACTGACATGCTATTCTAATGACTTTTCTTTTATTTCCAGCCTATCTATAGCCCCTACAAATGTTTGGTACATTACTAATGCGCCAAAGTTTCGTTATGTCCAAACACATAGGCGAGGAGCGGGGAACTTTAACCCCTTAACGACCATGCACCGTCTTTTGACGGCGGCCGGTGCGGGTCGTTCGTCTGCAGCGATGTCTTTTGGCGTCGCTGCAGACCTCGGGGTTTGCGGCGCCCGACTCCGCAATTGCGCTGGGATCGGGGCTGTACTACACAGCCCTGATCCCAGAGCATCTCCTGCGAGCACCGAGGAGCGGAGGAAACCGCAGCGCAATCAAAGGGTTCCCCTGCTCTGTCGGGTGATCGGAACACCCGGTGACCCGACAGAGCCCGGGGAACGGCTGCACAGCCAGCTCTGGGGACCTAGCGTGGCCCCAGAGCTGTCTGTGTAAGAAGCCAGTGATTAGGACAGCACTGTGTGCTGTCCTAATCACTGCCTGTGTCAGACTGACACAGATTAGAATGTATTAGCATATATGAATATGCTAATACATTACTGTTTTAAAAAATGTAAAACAGTTCTCCCTTCATGGGAGCAAAAAAAAAAAAAAAAAGTACAAAAAAACATAGAAAGTGTAAAAAAAAAAAGAATAAAAAAAAAAGAAATAAAATAAAAATAAATATTTAATAAAAAAATAATTGTACATAAATTACACACACAAAAAAAACGATACATATTTGGTATCCACACGACCGTAATAACCTGTAGAATTAATCTAACAAGTTATTAAGTGTGGAATGAGTATGGTGTAAAAAAATAAATAAATAAATAAAAAAAAAATACTGCAATTATTTATAAGTGAACTTAAACTATTCCCCCATAAAGTACAACCTGTCTTGAATAAAACGAGGCCTCATACAGCTGCGTCATTGAAAAAATAAAAAAGTTACAACTGTTGAAATGCAAGGAGGCAAAAGCTAAAAAAATGTTCTGGTCATTAACTACTTTTCAGGTGTTCGGCTTAAAGGGTTAAACATAATTTGTTTCACACAAAAAACACTTTCATACATTCAGGTGCATTATACACTGAAAACGAGATGCAATAATTCACTTTGAAGCACCTTCCTTCATACGCATCTCAAAGTTCGGCGCATTACTCTCTATGCCCATACAAAGTTTGCCGAACATTGAGAGAAGTTTGGCGCATTAAACTCTATGTAATGCGCCAAAAATCTTCATACTGTCGTATTCTATACTCTTCTATATCTATTTAGAACTGTGGTGTCGGCGCCAAGTAAAAAAAAAAATACGCATTCGAATTCATACGTGTCGCCACTTGTGTGTGATGACGGTGAAACCGTCTTTCCTCTAGACATAGAAGATGCTCTCTTTTCATAGTTACAGGCTTATATGTAAAAATGTCACACAAGAGATCTCTTTACTGTCCATTCGCATATTTGGTAGTGATCATTCCCGGGCACTGGTGTTTATGGTGTCCAAGACATCAGCATAATAAATAGAACATTGCAGTTGAGGGGCCAGGTAACATTCTGTAGTTTGCATTTGGGCCTAAGAGCTTTAAAGGGGTTGTCTCACTACATTGATTCATCTCACCTCAGTCCTGTTTACTTGCTTTCACTTTGAATTCAGGCGCGTGTTTACTGGCTTCCACTAGGCTGCAGTAGAAGCCAGGTCTGTAGCTATAGCAACTAGTACTGGCAACCTATCAGGAGAGATCAAACAGGTCTGTGGCTATAGCGACCTGAAGAGCTGATGTAGCCCATACAAGAGGGGATATCTAGGAATAGGTAGGATATTGTTAGTGGACATATATTGCAAAGTGACTTGTTTTTGCAAGATCTTTAACATAAAAGCAATCCATATAAGGAGACAACCCCTTTAAGTATCTCCTTTAGCAGTGCTTGAGGGGTTCAGGGGAAACCTCTAGTGACGTTGTTACTTTCCACTTCCCATGACTGGTTATGTATCACTTCTCCAGGTATAGTGATGTCCCTTGTGTCATCTACAGAGTTAACGTTCCATGGCCATAACATTTCTCGGCAAATCTCTATATGATCTCAGATGCCGAGAGGTATTAACCTCTGAAAAGTCTGAATTCCTATTATTGGGGTCTACTAATCTCTTGACCCAATGTACCACGTCAATCAAGCTGGCTCCTCTACACAGTCAATGGGATTAATATACCGGTGTGTACTTTTCTAAGACTTATGTATGTCCCTTTAAGCAAACATGTGCAAGTGATATTATGCTCCTATTTGCATATCCGCTGTGTAGGAAATCAAGCACCGGGGCAACGCAGAGCAGTTTAAAATAGAGTAAGTGCTTAAGGGCTATTTTCAGCCAATCTCCCATTTGCTTCCTAATGCAATAATTATGCAAATGACACAACTACAGTCAGGCAACCACCAGATACAATATAAAAAAATTAAATAAAACATGAGCATAGGTTTTCAAATATGCTTCATCCTGTCATAAAAAAGGGAGCCGAGCCCATGCAGATAGTGTATAATATACTCGCGAGTCATCAGGCTAACAGTAATTTGGGCTTTGAGCACTACCATATTGGCTTTGTCAAGTAGTCTGTCTATTAGGAAGTGAATTTTTTGTCTTCCATTACCAATGACTCCCGGGGACACGTGTAAACCATTCAGGCGATCACAGTGGACTCCTGTAGATGTGCGGAGCAAAATCCGTAGTCTCTGCTCTCGTTGTAGAGGTTGCTCCGGTGTCCCTATGGAAGAAGCAAAATCTGTTGACAATGGTTTTGAAATTTACAATGGGGTAATCCTGTTTCATTCATTAGCTTTAAACATGAAGGCAAATATAAATAAAGACTATTACCATATACATTGTTGTTCTGATTTTGGCTTTCTTCAGAGTTAGGTGTAGGACCTATCTCCTACTTGTGTACACAAGTTTCCCTAGTTACTGGCCACCTCTTTCTGCTCTTACAGGCTGCAGCAGCGGTCAGTATGATGACTCCCTCCCTGCTCTGTTCCTTATCTTGAAAGACGGGAGTTTGTAAACATTGTTTACTGACAAACTTTAACCCTTTAGAGCTCTGTAGCCTTGTGCACTACAGTTTACAAATTCCTGCACTAATGCACTGTAATAGAATCAGCTAGGAATAGCAGACCTGATATGTCAATCACAGCTGTAGAACCACCCAGTGTCTGAACAGGAAGTATGAGCCTGAAGCTGCTCTGGCAATGTAAAACAGTGTGGTGAGAAAACCCCTTAAACTTTTATAACACTTACATTGGTTGAGGTGTTGTTTAAAACCTCATACTTGCCTATCTGACCTACAAAGCTGCCACTCCGGAGCTGCCAATGATCATTTTGACTTCTGGATTCACGGGTTCCCGATGCGCTGGGGAGGCTTACGCTCTATTCACTTACAACGGAGCATGAGCCCCTCCAGGGCATCGAGATGGGAACCCAAAAGTCAAGAAGAGGGGATCATAGGGAGCTCTGGAGCGGCAACAGAAGGGGACAGTTATATAAATATTAGTATTTTATATTTTTGGACCACCTTGGCTCCAATGCCGTGTAATTTTTTTCCAGGACCCAAATTACTGTGTTAGAAAAATATTGAGGTTCAAAAAGATTTGTCAATTTATTGCATTCATTGAATATTTTTTTAAATGTTACAATGTTTTACGACATGGGACAGGCAGCTATACTTCAAAACTTTCCAGCAATTGCCTCATCTACTGGTCTCCATCTTCTGTAATTGCACTGTAACACAAAGCAAAGATTACTACTGTTATTGTTATGACTAGAGTTGCTTGAATCCATCCCTGTTCAGTTCAACACCAGTTCGACCAAACTATCCCTAACCCTAACCTATCCCTAATCCTGACTATAACTGTACCCTTAAATGGGGTGTTCTCACTATGCTGTTTCACAGATAATGCTCTTCACAACCAGCTTCAGGTTCCCACTTCCTATTCAGGCTGTGGGCAGTTCTACAGCTTCAGGCTCCTAATTCCTGTTCAGGCTGTGGGCGGTTCTACAGCTTCAGGCTCCCACTTCCTGTTTAGGCTGTGAGTGGTTCTACAGCTTCAGACTCCCACTTCCTGTTAAGGCTGTGGGCGGTTCTACAGCAGTAACTGACAGTTCAGCTTTGCTATTCCTAGATGAGTCTGTTAGCAGGAAATTGGTGGTGGAGGGGTTTTAATAACAGGGAATAAGGCTGCAAAACTCTAAAGGCTTAAGGTTTATCAGTAACAAACGTAAACAAGCTCCTGTTCCGCTGACAAGACACAGCAGGGAGTGACCTCACCCTGATGCCCACTACTAGAGCAAAAAAGAGTATTTGGTAGCCTAGGGAATCTTGTATACACAAGCAAAAGATAAGAACTTATCTAGCTCTTAAAGGAAGCAAAATCAAAACAGCAATGTATTTGGTAATAATCTTTATTCACCTTTGCCTATATGTTTAAAGCTAATCAGTGTGCAGAGAATACCCCTTTAACCCTAGTGCTAAGTTGACGTTAGGTCTCTTTAACTGGTCTGCTGGGTGTAAAGTCCCAATCTTGTCACTTCCAGCTCAAAAGCGTTTACACTCTGACATCACTTCCGACCTCACTTCTTGTCCAACTCACATTAGGATTCCCTAAGATGACAAGTGGAAGTGAAGCTGGAGGTGACATCAGAGCCCTAGCGCTGCAGGACCAGAGGTAATGGGGACTAGAAGTGTTGGAGACCAGTAAATTAATCATAAGGTTAAGGTTACAATTGATTTTTTTGTCATTTTGTTTTACAAAAAATAATTTCAGGCCAACCCAAACCAAACTGGTCAGATTTGGGTTGAATTTGAATTTCACCTGAATCCAGAGCACTACACTGGTCCTTGCTGCTTGTGGAAAGAATTCCAGATTTTTTGGGCATCATTTCAGGTTACATATATGTTATTGTTTATTACATTTTTCAAATAGTAGAATGCAAAAAAAGCGATTCCAAGATAGTTTTTCATGTTACGTACTGCTGTTCACTGCCTTATATCATAATCGCATAACAATGTAGGACTCAGAAAGCTGAGCGGTCCAACGTACAATTAGTTGTGCAGAACGGTCTGTATATTTACAACACTGTACATGCATCTAAAGCATTTTCACGACAACTCTCTCTGGTTTACGAGTGGCATCCTGTTCTAGAGTCAAGGGGTGCCAATGGCTGCCATGACAGCCTGACAAAGGCTCTCTGGTTGTCTTTTATGTCACCGTGCCAGGTCAAGCCAGAAGCCCCCCCCCCCCCCCCCCCACCCGGAGACCCCCCCCCCGCCCCCCCCCCCCCCCCCCCCTCCCCCCCCCCCCCCCCCCCCCCCCCCCCCCCCCCCCCCCCCCCCTTTTTCCAAATCCTTTTAAGAAAGGGTCCCTTTCCCAAACCCAAAAGGGCTCTTGGTTGTTTTTTTAGTGCCAGGCAATTAAGGTTCATGTCCCTAGTCTATCGATCAAAGTCTATGGTGGGAACACCCCTCTAAGAAATAGAAACACTCTCCCACAAAAATTATAATTGTGGGTGACAGCAAAAAAAGGTGGATTATTTGTAAATGTGCAAGCAGAAGTCATTGGATCCAATAACAGGTGAGAGGCAGACATTTTGAATTGCTTTTCGAGATTTCTTATTCTCTCTCTAGAGCATTTATGTCCTAAGAGTGTTTGTCTTCAGTCACTACTTTTCCAGTCAAATATGAATGAATCGATATACAAGGCTCTAAGCTAGATGTTAACAAAGCATAAGCAATACATTTCTGAAAATAAAATACTTTACTTATTGCAATGATCTTTTAGGTGACAATGGACTCAGGATACAATATAATCACCGTACAATGGTCTTTCCTGGGACATTGTGTCCTGATAATAATCTCCCCATACAATGTCACAGACACTGCTGATCTGCAGCGGACGTGATCGATGGAAGATCCAACCAATCATCATGAATATTTTACTGGTAAAATCTCTGAATTAGTGAAGTGTATGTAGTGATTGGCAATCTAGTAGCGTCTCTCTACGGTACAGTGCAGTACAACATGTCCTATACTGCTTTTACATGTATTAGTGCAGTGCATTCAGTGATTGGCAGTCTATAGCGCCTTTCTCCAGTACAGTGCGGTACTACATGTCCTGTACTGCTCTTACATGTATTAGTGAAGTGCATGTAGTGATTGGTAGTCTAGTAGTGCATCTCCACAGTACAGTGCGGTACTACATGTCCTGTACTGCTCTTATATGTATTAGTGAGGTGCATGCAGTGATTGGCGGTCTAGTAGCACCTCTCTACAGTACACTGCGGTATTACATGTTCTGTACTGCTCTTACATGTATTAATGAGGTGCATGTAGTAATTGGCAGTCTAGTAGCACCTCTCTACAGTACAGTGTGGTACTACATGTCCTGTACTGCTCTTACATGTATCAGTGCAGTGCATGTAGTAATTGGCGGTCTAGTATCGCCTCTCTACAGTACAGTGCGGTACTACATTTTCACAACTGCTCTTAGATGTATTAGTGAGGTACATGCAGTGATTTTTTTTTTGCCAAATTTAACACGATTGTTCTCAATTGACTTTAATAGGAATGAAAAAATACACAATGAAATCCACAAGTCATGAATAGTTGTGAATTTTGCAGCTTGTTACTGAATAATATTTTATGTAGCGATAACATATTCTGCAGCGTTATACAATGCTGCACAATAGAGTACACAGGTACAGATAAAAATTAGATGTTGGATGGTTAAAACCTATTATCAGATCAGACAAGAAGTGTAGAACTGGGGGTAAAACAAAAAATAAGAAGGCAAAATTACACAGACAAATCTGCAACTGTGGACTTTAAAATCATGACTTTTTTTCTTTTTATTTCAGACTTTTTAGTTAAAAAAAATCTGCAGCTGCAAAACCTCCAATAATTTGATGTGGATTTGTCACATAGATTTCCATTTGAATTGTTAACAGACCCTGGTGAACTAACTTTTAAAGGAACTATCAACAACTTTTTTTTCACATATTGCTAATCAATATGTGACTACTACACAGATTTCAAACCCAAAAAAATGTGATATTTGGTTTTCATCATATAGTTTTTTTTTAATTTTCCATATATACACGGCTTACTGATTTGCCTCTCTGGCTACCCTTCTATGAGCTCTGGTACCAGTGATGGGTGATTTACTGTTCTCTTGCAGGTTGATTATGGGCCTGAGAGGTATAAGTGTTATCAGCAAGACCTGATAAGTGTGAAGAAGACCTCCTCGCCAGTGCAGAAATGATTAACCCATGATCCTTTCATGTATGGGTTTTCATTGCCCTGCCAATCTAGATTAATCTTTATCTAGGTCTGCCCAGAAAACAATAGAGCCATCATTAGGTTAGTTTGCTCTTACATTCAGGATTGCTATCTCTCTGTTATCACAGCTAGAGAAGGGTAAGATTTTAAATGTGATTTTTAATTGTATAGTCCTGCTAAAATAAAATAAAAAATACTGCCCAAAAAAATAAAAAATAAAAATATTTTCATGGAATATTGGTTTTAATAAAAATACACCCTTTTGAAGGAATTGCCCCTTTAAACTTTATGCTCTATTATGCGGCATTCTATATATAATTACATTTAATAGATGTGACCTCTTTTATGGAAAAAAATATTTGTTGATTTTTTACAATGCATAAAGAGATATGGGGGAGGGGAGACACACCATAGATGGTTGTGGGTGTCTTAATACAACTCTGAGGTTGTACCAAACAGCAATTCAACCATATGGATACTATAGTTTAAAAGTGCATTGCACAACTGATGAAGATTAGCTCATATTTTTAGGATCAGGGTAGGTTGCATTTTTTCTTAATATAATAAAATAATAAACGACAATACATTTTGCATTATTATATATAAAGAACTATTTGTAAAATAGTATAATTAATCAAAACAAAAACGACAATTATAAATGTATTTTATAATTTGTCAAAGTACTAAAATAAAATATAATAATACAAAAAAGTTTCAATATTTAATAAAACAATGAAATATTAACAGAATACAATATAAAAAATAGTAATTAAACAATGAATTAAAATAATATTTTATTCATATTATTTTTAAATAATACAATATAAACTAGTAGTGAAATAATGCAAAATAAAAATGAATAAAACAACAAAACATTAAAGTTGTATTAATTAACAAAAAGAGTAATTAAATCATCAAAATAATAGAAAACAAAATCTATTAATACTAGTATAAAAGATTACAGGGCTAAAATAAGGTAAAATAAAAATGAATAAAACAATGGAATATTAAAGTTATATTAATTAACAAATGAAAATTAAATAATTACAATAATAGAAAACAAAATCTAGTAATAGCATAAAATATTAGTGGGCTAAAATAAGGTAAAATAAAAATGAATAAAACAATGAAATTTTAAAGTTACATTAATTAACCCAAAAAATTAAATAATTAAAATAATAGAAAACAAAATCTATTAATAGTATAAAATATTATTGGGCTAAAATAAGGTACAATAAAAATGAATAAAACAATGGAATGTTTAAGTTATATTAATTAACATAAAAAAACAACAACAAAAAAATAATAGAATAAAAAAACTAATAATAGCATTAAATAATATAATTGGGATAAAATATATACTCACTCTGTTTATATACTAAATCTTTATTATACGTTAGAAATTTTTTTTAGAATTTTTCTTCCTTAGAAATCATCAAACTTACATTATGTCATCTCTTCAGGGCTCAAACCGCAGGACAAAAAAATAAACATCTCGTACAGGGGAAGAATGCAGGGGTGAAAAATGGTGTCTACTTAAATAAATGAATGTTGAAATCTGTATTTAAGCTTCTAACTTGTCAAATCTATATTAATACAGTAGTCTTCTGTCTACGATAAGAAACAAAAAGAAAAACGAGAAGCTAAGAGGTTGTGTTGGGGAGGTGGGGGTCGGCGGTGGACTCTGTGTAAGAATTTCCGTAGCAAATAAAAATGACTAATTATTGTTTCATGGAGTACATAAGAAGGATGGAGAGCAGATCATATATCTGGTATGTTTTATAATTCACTCAACTAATAACTTTGGGTGCGTTTCGCCAGCCCTGACAGTAAAAATGATTATGACTTCCTTAATCTCAATGATGTTAGTTTATAGTTTTATTAACATTACCATGTTCCAAACAGATATTGCGGCGGCTGAGAGAGAGAAGTAGGACAGTGTTTGCCCTGAGGGAATTTATTTAAAGTCCAGCACAAGACTTTCGCATTCCTTTGGTTAGGGATTAAATCACTTATACAACAGATGTGGAAATAAATATATTGGAAAAAATGAACTTCAACTAAATAAAAAATAGAAAAAACTTAGAAAAAAAATTGTGATATTTAATATGTACAAAAATATTTTTAGAGGAAAAAAAAGTAAAGTGGGAAAAACCTTATGCTATCAAGACGTTTCAGAGCTGTTACAGACATCTAAATAAAGTGAAAAGAGACATTTTCCGTACCATTTCAATATGGGAGAAATAGATATGTTTCTTGTTAGGAAGAAAAACAAATTTGAGGTTAGCATGGGAATGAAATTTGTAGAGTGTGAGGGAAATAAGGGTCATGTTGTTTTCGGCAGTGTGCAGACATATTCTGTTCTCTGCCAACTGCAGTTAAAAATACCTATATAAGTATATCCCTTGGGTAAAATTATTTTAAAAAATGGCTCATAAAAATTATTTATGGGGTGGAAAGTGGAAAATTGTATTGCAAAGGTTCATTTGTGACCTCATATGTAAATTTTTGTACATGTCATTCCAAGGTAAAGAACAGGGTATTGTTGGCCAACATAGTGGCATTTATAGGTTGGGGCGGAGAATTTTGAGGGGTGGGCCTTCAGAAATATGCAAATTGTCCTTCTATTGCCTCCTCTTGCAGGGTCATAGAATGAAGCTTCTTGACCCCAGTAAAAAGTCTATAACATGGTGGCATTTATAGGCATGGGCGGATATCTATTTTGGATGGACCTTACAGAAACATGTAAATAGTCCTTTTTTTTTATTATTATTATTATTATTATTATTATTATTATTATTATTATTATATTTATTTTAAAGTGCCCTTAATTCCTGGGGAGCGCTGTACATTTGAGGGGGGTTGCATACATAACATATGTCAAACAAGAACAACGGGGACAATAAATTACTTACAACTGGTACAGAGGGAGAGATAACCCTGCCCACGAGGGTTTACAATCTACAATGAGGGAGGAGAGAGACAGAAGGTAAGGGGCAGACACGATTGTGGGGTTGTATAGTGGTGGTCGAATTATTGTAAATTGTAGGCTCCTGAAAAGATGGGTTTTCAGATTGTTTTTGAATGTTTTTGAGGGTGGAGGAGAGTCTGATGTGTTGGGACAATGATTTCAACAGAATGGGGGAAGCACCAGATAAGTCTTGGAGACAGTTGTGTGAGGAGTTCACGAAAGGAGAGTAGAGAAGAAGGTCCCCTGAGGAGTGGAGATTGCGTGAGGGGAGGTGTCTGGAGATCAAGGCAGATATGTAGGTCATGGTTACTAACTTTAACTGAATTTGCTGGGCACTGGTTAGCCAGTGAATGGACTGGCAGAGAGAGAGGAAGAGGAGTAGCAAGAAGAGAGGTGGATCAGCCGGCATGGTGGGTCTTTGAGAATGGCAAGCAAGGGACAGAGAAACAGAGGCAGAATGCAATAGTTATGTGCAGTAGCTGCAGTGTAGGTCCCCAAGAATGAACTTCACTGGTGGGCCCTAACAATCAACTCTATTAGTGGACCCCAAGAATGAACTTCACTGGTGGGCCCCAAGGATCAACTCCACTAGTGGGCCCCAAGAATCAACTCCACTAGTGGGCCCCAAGAATGAACTGGTGGTCCAAGGCACCCCAACCGCCCAATGCTTTTTCAATACATTTGTATTCTTAAACAGTATAATTTACTACCATCGCTTTACATGATTTTTTTTACATCCTAATATCATACCTATGAGTACCTTTACCTGTTCAATAGCCTAAATAAGATGCAGATACCTGCAAAGTAAAAAATGATACAACAACCCACTGTATTATTCAAAAAACAGCACATTTTTAATTTATTTCCCTAATGCTTGAAGTTTCTGTGGTTCATCTGAAATTATTCAGAATTACAGGAAATCCAGGAAGTACAACTAAAGTGCAGACCTAAAAATTCATCTCTATTACTATCATGTGAAAATTACCTAAACTGTTCTGAAAACTTTCAACACAATTTAAAAGGTACTAATGCAAGACCAAAAAATACTTCTACTAGAGGACTATGTTGACATAAATATGTTCTTCAGCTTATTACATGGCCCATCTTACATCCAAAAACACTAATCTATGGTTCATAATAGGGGTGTTTCAGTATTACAGTGGGTTACAAAAGTCTCCCTACCCCTTGCACTTTTCCTAATTTTTAAATGTTACAGTCACAAACTTAAATGTATTTTATTGATATTTTATGTAATAGAACAACACAAAGTAGCAAGTATTTGTGAAGTGTAAGGAAAATTATATGGGCTTTTCCAAATTTTTGCAAATTAAAAACCTTTAAGGTATGGGGTGAATATGTATTCAGCCCTCCTGAGTCAATACTTTGTAGGCTCACTTTTAGCTGCAATGACTGCTGCAGTCTGTTTTGGGGGATGTCTCTAACAGCTTTGCACATCTAGATGCTCTAGCACAGTCAGACTGGTTGGAGATTGTCTGTGAACAGACTTGCCACAGATTATCAATGGGATATCGGTCTGGACTGTGACTGAGCCATTGTTACACATGAATATGCTTTGATGTAAGACCGTCCATTGCAGCTTTGGCTGTATGTTTAGGGTTGCTAGCCTGCTGGAGGGTGAACCTACATCTCAGTCTCAAGTCTTTTGCAGCCTCTAATAGGTTTTCCTCCAGGATTGTCCTGTATTTAGCTAAATCCATCTTCCCATTAGCTCTGATCAGCTTCCTAATGCCTGTTGAAGCAAAGCCTGCCCCCAGCATAATGCAGCCACCACCATGCTTCATGGTGAGGATGGTTTGTTGAGGGGGATATAGTGCAGAGTTGGCTTTCCTTCACAGATAGTGTTTGGAATGTAGGTGTCATCTGCCAAGAGCCCATTCTTCCACCTGCTTTCTGAGTCCACTATGTAGCTTCTTGCAAACTGCAAACAGGACTTCTTACGGCTTTCAAAAAGGGCTTTCTTCTTGCCACTCTTCCATAAAGGCCAGACTTGTGGCGTACACAACTAATAGTGGGTTAGAAAGTGTGCCATACTCCTTCCATTTGCTTGATGGATTGAACAATGCTCTGTGAGATGTTCAGGGCTATTTTTTTTTAAATCCTAACCCTGCAAAACACTTTGCCACAACTTTATCTCTGAGCAGTCTGGTATGTTCCTTAATTTTCATGATGCTGTTTGTTTAGTAATGTTCTCTAACAAACCTCTGAGGCTTTCAGAAAACAGTTGTAGTTATACTGAGAATAAATTGCATACAGATATAATTTATTTACTAATTAGTAGTGTTGAGCGATTATTATCGACAAAGTTGAAATCGGCACAGTTTTTATGTTGATCGAAATTTTTAGATCATGCGATAATTTAGGTTAAAATCTGTGCATCATCTATTAAGATTGCACCATTTTCTGCGCTTTCTGTCATTTTGGCGGCCAGCAAATCAGCTTACAGAATAGAGCAGCGTGAGATGTGTGTGCGACGTCATGACTGGGATGTGTATGGTTTCGATTGGCTGGAAAAATCACATGACCTCGTTTTACATAGAACAGCCCTTCCTGTTCAGCCTCAGTGTCTCTCAGCGTCTCATAGCAGTAGGACGTGCGCTCTGCCTGCTCAGCGAAATTATTCTATTTCTTCACAGGGAAAGCTCTACTGTTAGCTGTGATCCTTACAACTTAGTTAGATTAGAGATTGGAAGATTTTATGTAGTTAGATAGAGAATTTTAAAGGCGCATCCACCGCTGTAAAGTCACGGAGGGGAGCTGGGGGGGGGGGGGGGGGTGCCCCACGGGCGAACACAGACAAGCTCTATAAAGAATACTGGATAAAGTTCACCAAGACTTAGGGCGACATGTATGAACGGGCTTTACACCTGTTTTCTGGCGTACACTGTGCCTCCCAGCCCGAATCCCGCTGTCGGACGCAGCGTTCGCCACTTTCGGCCACTTTCGGTCCGCATGAAGGGGCGGGCAGTGGGCGGGCAGTGGGCGCGGTGGGGCGCGGTGTAGGCGTTCCGGGGCGGGACACGGCGCGCTCGTATAGTCCGAGGCATGTACCATCGCAGCTCGCCAAATCGCGGCGCTCGGCAGCTCCGACAAGCAGACCAGCTTTTTTTTGGTCTAAATCCTCCGGCGGCGGCGAAGTGAAGCAGGATCCGAACATGCGAGGAAGCGGATCGAAGATTGCGACAGAAGTCTCGGCGCTCCACTCCGACAAGCAGACTTGGTTGAAATCATAGTTGCCAACTTTTGAAAATGAAAAAGCAGGAGATATTAGTGGGCGGCGCGCTACGCGCGCCGCGGCAAAAATTTGCATGGACACGCCCATCTTGACGGTATGCCACGCCCCTTCAAAAAGCCACACCTACTCCACCTAACTGCATAACGGCTTTGGAAGAAAGCCAGGTAGATGCCCTTATAGCCAGGTAGTAGCCCCCCATAACCAGGTAGTGCCCCTTACAGGCAGGTAGAGGTCCCCTTGTAGCCAAATAGATGCCCTCTCTGTAGCCAGGTAGAGCCAAATTTGTAGCCAGGTAGATGCCCCCCTTTGTTAGCCAGGTAGATGCCCCCCATTGTTTGCCAGGTAGTGCCCCCATTGTTTGCCAGGTAGATGCCCCCATTGTTTGCCAGGTAGATGCCCCCATTGTTTTCCAGGAAGTGCCCCCTCTGTTGGCCAGGTAGATGCCCCCATTGCTTTCCGGGTAGTCCCCCCCTTTGTTTCCCAGGTAGAGCCCCCATTGTTTGCCAGGTATGCCCCTCGTAGCCGGGGTAGTGCCCCCATCTTTTAGCCGGGTAGTCCCCCCATGCCTCCATTTACCGGGTAGGCCTCCATTTTTGCCGGGGTAACCCCCCATTGTAGCCAGGTAGTGCCCCCATTGTACCGGGGTAGTACCCCCTTTATAGCCAGGTAGTGCCCCCATTAGTACCGGGGTGGGCCCCCCCCCATTGAGCCAGTATGCCCCCCATTTTTTACCATGGGCCCCCCCATTTTTAACCATATCCCCCCATTGTTAGCCAGTAGCCCCCCCCATTGAAAGCCAGGTAAGCCCCCCGTTGTACCAGGTAATCCCCCATTGTACCAGACAGTGCCACCCCTAAAACTAAAAAAAAAAAATAATAAAATCCCTTCCCTGACCAGGTCCCTGCAAGCGGCCCGCCCCAGGACATCCCTCACATTTCACGGGGAAGATTTTAAGCCGCGCGTCACTTCCCCTGTGACCTGACTGTGTTACGGCCACACGGTCCGACATACAGGGGGGGAGGGGGGGGGAAACCCCCTCACCCCCGTGGGAAGGACCGGCGGCGCCAGAGTAGTGCAACCACGCTACTCCGGCGCCGCGTCATTTAAAGGCCCCCCCGCCGCCTCTGACGGGGGAGAATGCCAACTCCCCCGGGGGGGCGGGGGGGACCCAAATAGGGGGACCCCCCCCCCAAAAAACGGAAGAGTTGGCATGAAAGGTCGAAATGCCCCGGGCGGAGGCGAAGTGAAGCAAGAACGGAACAGGGGGAAGCAGATCGAAACGCACAGAAATCTGGGCGCTCCCTCCGTGCGCAGGGAGTATGAATAGGAAAAAATAAAACCTTAAAAAAGGCGAAAACATTCAGAAAAGCTGCACGTAAAAAATACACATAAAAAAAAAAAACTCACTTTTCCCCAAACCTAGAACGGCGCAAATCAAAAATAAATATTGCAAATTGCCGGGGAAAGACGTAATTCAAAATCTAAAACATTTTCCATTGGTCGCAGAAACCGCCAAATCAAATCGGGCGCGTGAATCATTAAAAGCTAGGGAAGAATTGACCAATCAAAACCCCCGCGGGTAATTCAAAAACGTAAAAATGCTGAAAAGACTGTTTGGGCTGAGCTAGCGGAGTCTCGGCTAGCTCACCAATCAAATAGGAGCACAAAGTCCCATTCTACCTATGGAGAATGTAGCCCAATTCAAACCAGGCGGGAAAATTTTCAAAAACAGAAAAAATGCTGAAAAGAGCTGTTTTTGGGGCGACTAAAAGGGGTCTCGCTAGCTCACCAATCAAGTGCGAGCTACTTCTCCCATTATACTCTATGGAGAATGAGCGCCCTAAATCTCGGCGCCAGCGCCGCGGGGCATGAAGATTAATAAACAAATTATTTTTATACAGTTAAAAATTCTCAATAAAGACCAAACACTTTTTTAAAAAATAAAGCAGTTAAAAAAAAAAAACGCGTTTCGTCGCCAAACCCGGCCACATGGGAATTGCCTTTAAGGAAATTCCCGGAAAAGACAAAATTAAAATTTTTGTAAACTATTTCTCATTGGTCGGCTAAACCACCAATCAAATAGGAGCGACAAGCCCAAAAGAGCCTTGGAGGAAAAATTGCCAATCAAAAGGACGAATGACCCATTCTACCTAGGAGAAAAAGGCCCCATCATATTCAAAGGGGGACAGTTCAAAATACATAAAAAGGCAAAACGACTTTTTTGTTAAAGCACGGGGCTCGTCCATTTAGCCAATCAGAGCGCGAGTTTCTTTCTCATAGTTTTCATGGGGAATCAAAATTTAAAAGAGGCCCGAAATTTTGGACCAGGGGAGACGAGCACCCCCTAGGGGTTTCAAATGCAATCTTTTTAAAAAAACTTACATGCGAAATAAAATTATAACACTACAGAATTTTTGCCGATGTTATTACAACGAATACTAAATGTGGCTGAGATAGCCAAGCCCCCGTTACTCACCAAATCAGCTTTTTTTAGCATTTTTACTGTTTTTTAAAAAACATCCCCCTGGATTCGTTGGTAAATCCTGCCCTATTTTTTTAATAATTCAGTGTCGCTCCTATTCTAGGGTCGGTTTTCTGGCGCCCAATGAGAATATTTCAGAATTTGAAATACTGTATTTCCCCCCCTTTTCCAAATATCCTAATTTTTTGACTTAGGATATTGGGAAAATCATTTTGTTTTTTTTAAAATTTTTTATTTTTAAGTTTCGCTCTTTTCCTGAAATGTAGAACGCCTTTTAAAAAGGGCGATTTTGGTTTATACTCCGCACCCACATTGGGAAAGATTTCTCGCGTTTTGCCCCGTCTCCGCATCGGAAAAAATTTTCGGGGCAGCTACGCACGGCGCCTAATCCCGCACTGCGCCCCACACACTGCGAGGCCGGCGGAAATTTTCCCCCCCAGTATGAGGGGGACTTCCTCCCGGACGGCGAATCTTCCGCAGCGCCGCACAGCGCCCATTCCCCGCACCGGGCCCCACGCACTGGCGAGGCCGCGGACTTTTCCCCGCAGTAAAACGCACACCTCCGCGGGCAAATTTAACCAGCGCCGCAAATTTTTGCCTCATTCCCGCACGCGCCCGACACCTGGCGAGTCCCCCCCGGCGGCTTTTCATGATATGAAAGAGCGCGCCCGCCCCCCGACAAAATCAGGCGCAGATTCCGCCGGAAACGGCGGGAAAAAGGCGCCTCGACCCGGCGGGATTCATATAGTGCCCCTTTTTAGACATTTCACTGCAATAGCTTTATTATTAACATTTTCTATTAAAAAATTTTTCCCGGGTATTGGCAGCCGAACTTATATTAAGGATACACATCTTTTCTAGTAACGCAGTCTCTTTGTTTGTGCAAAACTCCACTTTAATTATCAGTAAAAAATTTCATATAGGGTTCATTTTCAATTTTGCCCTTTCCACCTCTTTAATACCCCCCTTGCAGTTAAATTTGAATCCACAATTTTGGTAGTCACACAGGTCGATAGGGGCCAAAAATAACCCTTTATTAACCGAAAAATTTAGATACGGTTTTTTTTTCCTTTGGCGCACTACAGCTTTTTCATTGATCACCTTGCACTTTAAAAGTAATACAGCAATTTTTTAGTCACCCCAGGGTGAATGAAAGGTCCAAAAATACCTTTTAATATCCAATCATTTCAGATACTGTTTTTTGACTTTGGCGCACTACAAACTTTGTTCATTGAGACCCTTGCACTTAAAGTGAAACAGCAATTTTTTAGTCACCACAGTGAATTTAAAGGGCCAAAAATACCTGTTTTTACCGAATAACCTTACGATAGTGTTTTTTTACTTTTGGGGAGGCCACTTTTTATAGATCTACTTTGCATTAAAAAATTTAAACACAATTTTTTTAGTCGCCACAGGGGAATTTAAAAAGGTGCCAAAAAATACCTTTTAAAAAAACCAAACTTTTCAGATCGTGTTTTTCACTTTGGCGCACTACAGCTTTGTTTTATTTGGGGACCTTGCACTTAAATGTGAATACAGCAATTTTGTAGTCACCAATGAACGAAAGGGGCCAAAAAAACCCGTATTACCAATACATTTCAATACGTGTTTTTTTACTTTGGGCACTACAGCTTTTTCATTGAGGCACCCTTTCACTTAAATGTGATACAGCAAATTTTTTTAGTCCCACAGGTGAATTGAAAGGGGCCAAAAATACTTGTATTATCCAATACATTAAGAACGTGTTTTTTCCTTTGGCGCGGGCCCGCTTTGTTTATAGATCTACTTTGCAGTTAAAATGAATCCAACAATTTTGTTTTATTTGAGGGGGTTTGAAAAATACTGAATTTTGCCGTCTTTTAAAAAAAACTTTCCCAAACCTTCCAAACCCTTCTAAAATTTTTTTTTTCTGAAAATGGGCGAAATCAGGTGGGAAACGAGCAAAGAGGGGGGGAGACATGGGGGTAAGGTACGAGAGAAGTGCCCTTCCAGTGCGGCGACAAAAACCCATGCCAGCGGGTCGTCGGGTTTCAGGGGCCCAGGCCCGCATCGCTGGGTCAGGGGCCCCGTGAATCTCATAACGAAACAGCGCCCATCTGTCCTTTATGGTTAAAAGCAACCTCATCCACAGTCTTACCTCCTCGTCCTCCCCCTACGCCACAAAAAAGTCGTCATCAGCATCATCAGCACCGTCCAACATAAAAGCACCCAAAGTCAAACCTTTTACCCACCACGAATAATCCATTTTCTGAAGACCTCTTTGAGACAAAACGGTTTGGGCAAAGCATGTCAAAAGATCAAGAGGCCCAAAGAGGATGATTTTCCGCTCTTACCCAGTTACTGAGCCATCAGAGGAGGGAAAAGGGAACCGGTCAATCGGAAAACGCCAACCCCCTTGGCAGTCCCTCTTGTTTGGGTACCCCCCACCCTCCGGGAGCAGAATGCCCGGGACAAAAAGGGTCCCCTTGGGTTGATTTTGGGATGATGACGACATTGCAGACCCAACTGGTCTTTTCAGCAAATTTCTTCCCGACGCTTAAATAAAGGCCCAGGGGGAAGACAGGGGGTAGTGTCAGTACGGGTTCCCCCTCAAAAAGCGAGAGGCTTCGCAAAAATTTCCCTGATATAAATTCCGCCACCACGGTCCCCGCAAACCTCGCTTATCGGGCCCTCAAAAAGGTCCCGGGCCTTCTTTGAGCAAGCCCCCCGATTCACCCCCCCAGTGACGTCATAAGGGCCCCCTTTTTCCCTAAAAACCAAAAAGTAAAGGGAAGAACCTTTGGTGGTTTAAACCCCCACCAACCCTGTCCAAATCCCCATGCCCGCGAATGGGAAGAATTTTTAAAAAGGGGGCAAAACTTGGCCCCAAAAAAAGGGCCCGAACCGTCGCCGGGGCCCCCAAACCCCTGTCCCACCCCAACCCCCGTCTCCCCAAATCCCCCCTCCTCCTCCCCCCCACCCAAACAATTTCCCCAGCTGCCCATGTCTTTTCAGGTCCCTGATCAGGGTTTTACCCCCCTTCCAGCCTCCAAAAATTTGCCCGAGTACCCCCCAGGGACCCCAGAGAACCCCCCCAACCCCCTTTTCCTTTCCCCCAGTTTTTGACACCTGCCCCCTTAAAAGCGGCCCCGTCCCAGCAAACCAGCCTTCTGTCTTCCAGGTTTTGGGGGGGCAGAAAAAAACTTTAACCCAAACCACCCCAAACCCAAAAAGCCTGAATGCGGCTTTCCCCCTTTTTGGCCTTGGAAATGTTCCCTTTTCCCGTTGGGGGGACACAGAGGGGTTTCCGCCACGTCTGGCCCTTGCCTGCCCCCAATACAGATGCCGAGCGGGCATTTCTTTCCAAAAACCCGTCCCTGCCCTGGCCGCCAATTCAACAAAAAATTTCAAGGCGTTGTTGCATTTTGGGGCCCGGGGAAAAGTCCATCTGACCATCGACACAGGGATAGTAAGCATGGCCAAGGCGCTATATCTCTGTACAGTCACTGGGTGAGTAGGGGGATGTCGCGGTGGTGACGGTGGCCCCCAGGCTCGGGCACGCTCTTCAAAAACCCCAGGGATGGGGCAGGGTTCTTTCCCCCAAGGTCCTCTGGTGGCATACGTGCCAGAGAAACCAGGCCTGTTGAAAATAAAGTTTTTGGAGACCGTCCACACACAGGTCGGAGCTGTGGACGGCTTCCCCAAGAGACCGAGCGTGGGGTGGGTCCAAGAACCTTTTTGCCAGGCAAGGGGGGTGCATAATGGTGAATCTGCTGGCCGCCCTTAAATCGGTAGGGGGAGCACATCCCTTTCCTGGCACATGTCATGAACCCCTTTTCATCCAGAAAATTTCTAAAGACTACCCGGGGGCTGGGTGCCTGTGAGGAAGGTCGAAATCTAGTTCGCACTTCCGCCGTTCGCCCCTTGCTTCGAACCGCCTGGCCTGCGTGCAGCGTCAGCTGGCCTCCCCTCAACATCTCATTGTTGACGTGGCAACACCTGGAATTCCACCTCCACATGCTCCACGATTTGGGGACAGCACAAAAGCCATTTGCAGTACGAATGACACATTTCCTGACAAGCAGCGGTGCGGACCTCGGGGGTTGAGCCACCGAGAGTGGAGGGAGGTGAAAGAGTCTGAAAACCCTCCTTTCCAGTTTGAGAAGTCACCAAAAAATGCTCAGTGCACAGCCCTTTCAGCTGACATTGTGGTGATCTTGTTCTGGAACAACGTTGGACACTCTGAAACAAAAGGGCCCGCCAGCTACGGAGGGGGAGAAGGACACAGATGCGGACACGGAGCCTTTTTCTCCGTCGAAATCCACAAGGCCCCACAGTTTCTCAATTTTACGGGTTTTTATTAGGCAGTGGTTCGGGGTCCAGGGGGTAGTAAGGGACACATCAGCTCCAGGGTGCATCATCTAGGCAAGTCAGGGCTGTTTGAAGCTTTGCCGGAGGAAGCGGAGGAGGAGGGGGGTATTCCCAGCCCGAGGTTACGAGTCCCTGCCTTGGAAAAGGGGCGCGAATTTTAGGCGGAGGGGGAAGATGAGGAAGATCAGTTTTTATGCCCCCCGACCCCAAGGGTTGGGAAATCAAGGTCCATCTCTCACATGATGCTTTGGGTGCTCCATTTCCTTCCCAAAATGTCCTCGCATTAAGGCCACAAAAAAAACAACGTTTCTGGGGGGCACCCCCCTGGATCCCCGGTACAAAACAAAATCAGCACTTTCCTTCCACCACCCAAAAGGGTAAATGAGGATTTTGGGGACCTTGCTGATTGATCAACTGGGGACATCTGTTGGTTGCTTCCGTTTCCCCAATGTCACAGTGGAACAACTCACGACGTGACAGCGTGATGCCAAATAGCGTAGCGGCAGCAGCAGCAGCAGGGGAAAGGGGCAGAAGCCAATGGGTGACCCCTTTGGGAATTTTATTTTCCACCTCACCAACCATGCAATGCAGGGCAAAACATCCAAACACACAAGACCAGTTTTAAGATCATGGGGGCAGGGACTACCCTGCGTCTAAAACACCGATTTTTTTGGATTGTTCCCCGCCCAATAACTTCTGGGTACCCAAAAATGGACAAAATTTGGCCCGAGCCCCTGCCAAACGCCATAGAGGTTTGCCCCTGCCCAGCAGCCAAATCATATCTGGGGGAAACCCTTTGCACAGGGGAAAGTCTTTAAAAGACAAACGCATCCGGCTTTCCAAAAGAAAAAGGGGAATTCTTTTAAATTTCATCAAGATGAACAGGCAGGGAATCTCTGAGATGTTGTTTTTTCCCCAAATTTGCCGAGGCCCACCGGTTAGTTGCCGCTCTCCCTTCACATTCCCTTAAAACCAAAAATGGTCCTTTTGGGAAAAATTTTTTTTTAAAAATATCATTTCTTAATGAAATTTTTTTATTCTTTTTTCCCCAACATTCTTTTGCGGGTTTTTTGCTGTGAGGAGCTTTTTAAAAAACACAAGGTTTCAGGGACAACCCCGTTTTCCCATTTATTTTCACTTTGAGGTCATTTTGCTGTTAGATAAAAAGCTTTTTTTTAATGGCCCTTTTGGGAACAGAAAAAAGGTTTTTAAAAGAGGCATTTTTTTCCCCCTAACAAATTTTTTAATATTTGGGTGGAAGTTTTTTAAAATTTTTTTTGGGGTCATGTTGTTGGGGAATACAGAAATTTAATTTCTTGGTCCTTTGGAACAGAAATTTTTTGGTTTTTTTCAAAGGGTGGCATTTTTTCCTCACAATTTTTAACACCCCCCCCCCCTTGGGAGAATTCTTTTTTTATAATTTTTGGGGTTTGGCTTTGAAAATGCAGCAATCCCAAACAGGTCCAATTATAAAAAAATTTTGTTTCTAACAAAACTTTTGGTTTTTCAAAATTTGGGAAAAAAAGTGGCTCATGGTCTTTTTTTGAATTTTTGGGGGCATTTTGTTGGTGAAAAGCAGCTATACAAAAGGGCCTTTTAATAAAAAAAAAATTGTTTTTTCAAAACAAATTTGTTTTCTAAAACAATTGTCAAGAGTGGCTAAAGGGGTGATGGTGCTGTCGAAACGGGAAAAGGGTTGGGGACACTGTTAATGGACACATATTGAAAAATGCTTTTTTTTTTCCCAAAGATCTTTAAAAAGAGCTATCAATCCCTGTTTTGGAGACAACCCATTTAAAATTAAAAAATTAAAAAAGAGAAACCCCAAAATGGAAAAAAATTGGGGGGAAATTCCACCCTTTTTTAAAAAAAAGGGTTTTTTTCTAAAATTAAACTACCAAAAAATTTGCATGTACAAAAATAGGGGAAAAAAAATTCCTCTAAAATTGTAAAAGGGGGTACAGGAAAACTTAAACCAGATGGGTTTATTCGAGGAATGGAGTTTTGGAAAGCATGGACAGAGAAAAAAAGAACAAAAACAAATTTTCCTCCAGCACGTTGAAAAAAATGGAAAAAAGAATGCCAAAAAAAAGGGCCCCTTTGGGGGAACAGGAGCTTTTAACCACCCAAAATTTTCCCAAGGAAGCTCAATTGGTCCACACTTTTACGGGGGGGCAAGCGCTACCCAGGGAAGGGACAGTATATTTTCCCAGTAAAATAAAATGGGGGTTTAAAAGACTCTTTTTTCCCCCATTTTTTTAATCTGGGGTTCAGGGGGTTTTTGGGGCTCATGCTGGGGGCCCGGGGGCAGGTTTTAGCCCCAAGGTCCATAAAAACTAAAAGGGGGTTTTTAAAAAGACCCCTTTTTCCCGGCATTTTTTAAAAATTTGGGGGGGTTTGCTTTTTTGGGGGGCTCATCTGTGGCCCGGGGACAGGTATAGTCAATTTTCCTTTTTGAAACTAAAATGGTGGTTTTAAAAAAAGACTCCTTTTTCCGGGCATTTTTTAATCGGGGGCATGCGGGTTTGGGGGCTCATGCTGTGGGCCCAGGACGGGGATAGGAAAATGCCCAGTTTCAACTAAAATGGGGGTTTGAAAGACTCCTTTTTTCCGGCACTTTTTAAAATGGGGGGGGTCCGCAGGTTTGGGACTCATGCGGGTTGGCCCAGGAAAAGGTTGGGCAATGTCCAGTAAACAAAAAAATGGTGGTTGAAAATTTCCTTTTTTCCGGAAATTTTAAAATTTCTGGGGTCATGCGGGTTTGTGGGCTCATGCTGGGGGCCCCCAGGACAGGGATAGTCTATGCCCAATTAAAAACAAAAATGGGGGTTTGGGAAAACCCCTTTTTTCCGGCATTTTTTAAAGGGTGGGGGGGCCCACCAGGTTTGGGGCTCATGCTGTGGCCCAGGACAGGTATAGCAAGTCCAGTGAAAAAAAAATTGGTTTGGTTAAAAGACCCCTTTTTTTCCAGAATTTTTTAAATGGGGGGGGTTAATGCGGGTTTTGGGGCCAAATGCGCATTCCAGGACGGGAATTCAATGCCCAGTTAAACAAAAATTTTTGGAGGGTTTTAAAAATCATACTGCCTTCTGGCACTTTTTAAATTTTTGTGGGTCATGCAGGTTTAAGGGTCATGTTTGTGGTACAAGACAGGGATAGTGAATCGTCTTTTATTTTTTTTTCTGTTGCTTTTATAACCTAAGTGTGTTGCCTAAGATTTTGAAAGTATCCATTTGACTGTTGTGGATTTTAATTCCAGCTTCTCCAGCCCTGTTTGGGTGTAAGAATGAAGGTGTTGTTGCTCTCCCATAGACTTTAATGGTCATCGATCATAATCTACCATCGACCATCGACAATCTTGTCGATGATGGTCGACTATCAACCTTCGACCGATGTCGATGGCCAACGTAATCGCTCAACACTACTAATTAGTTGACTTCTAAAGGCAATTGGTCACACTGCATTTTATCTAACGGTATCAGAGTACAGGGGGCTCTGCCACACTTTTTAGTTTTTAAATTTGCAAAAATTTGGGGAAGCAGGTATCATTTTCTTTACGCTTCACAAAAACTTGCTACTTTGTGTTGCACGATCACATAAAATACTAATAAAATACAGTTATCTTTGTGGCTCTAATGTTGAAAAATAAGGAACAGGTTAAGGGGTATGAATACTTTTGAAACCCACTCTATGTTGAGTATTTTCAGTATTATTTTCATTGTAAGTGTAACAACGCTGTTGGGTTCCAAACAACAACAAGCAAAACAGAGAAGTACACCAGTAGTCACATGAAGCAGCAATGTAAAGTGTGTCAACTGGAATAGACTCACTGCTAGATAATTCAGCCAACAGATAGCGGGTGGAAGAAAACAGGTGCACTGTTGGAGTAGATTCAAATGTGGGTTAACTATAGGATCAAGATAGTCTCTTGTTAACTGTCTCTAATGTTATCCCTCTAAAGTTCGCTCTACAAATGCCCCTAACACCATAACCTCTATCCTTAAAGTTAACCCTAAAGCATTTTATTCAAATATATCCCTAAGCTACAACTGACCCTAATACAACAAATGGCTTCAGGATCTGGAAACTCCTGGCAGAGCCCAAAGGGAGCTAGACTAACTGCAAATCTATATTTCTCAAAAACTACCAATTCCAGACCTTGGCCAAATGAAACTGAGACAAGAAACAACAAGATGTTTTAGCCTGACACAACTGAACTAGACAACAGACTAGAGGACAAAACAATCCAACACTAGAGAACTAAGCAGGATCAATATTTGATTTCAGTTTGTCTTCTGATTCTGTACCTTGTCACTGATAGTGTACTGACCCCCCGGCTTGTTTTTTGGTATTTCTTCTGTCTTCTGATTCTTGGCCTGATGTACCCGTACTGTTGCTGACCTGAACCGATCAACCTTGCTTTCACCTGATGGCCCTGCACTTAGTAGCGTAGGGTTTGCCGCCCAGTTGGGGTATGCCACCCAGGGCAGCATGCCATGTAGGCAGGGACAGTGGGCTGGGCTGCAGTCAGGGCCCACTGCACCTTCTTTGACTTGACATCCACACAATGCAATTAGACTGCCAGATTCCCCTGAGCATTATAGAGACCTAAAGTATGCTAATGAGCTCAGGTGCACAGCTGGGTCAGTTGACAAGCAAGGATCCTGAGCATGCCATGTAACCACTCCAAATAAGCACAGACAACAGAAGACAGACATAACACAGAAACTACTGATGACCTAATAAGCAGGGGAGGAAGAAATGGCAGAGGAGTTTCTTTTATTCTTAACAGTAAGACCATAAAGGGCTTAAAATGTGTAACCAGAGTGTATATGAGTAAAGCCTCGCCTCTATAAGGAACTGTAGTCGCCAAATATAAAAATCCTATCTCCATATTTGCTTTTATATAAATATTCTATACATATTCTATACTTAGAGATGTAAGGATGCTGTGGAACAAGGCATTATTGATCTGAGATGGATGCCATACTGGTTAACTAAGATTTATTCAGAACAAAAAAGTATTAAAATGTAATAAAGTAGGGCCCCTTTAGCACTGGACCTTCTTAGCACTGGGACCTCATCCACAGTTTTTGTAACTTGATGTAAAGTCTAGTTGACTGGCCTTGAGAAGGGGGGAAGGAGGAGTTAACACATTTTTTTTTTCTATAAAATCAGTACATATGGATGTTTGCAGTCCCCAAGTGAGAACTTTTTGGCTAACTGTTGGGAAATAAAGCAATGTTGGAAAATTAAAGACTTCCACTGATTTCCTAAAATTATTGTGTTTGTTTGATGCCCAGCATCAATTATTTTTTTTTTTAAATACCTCGTCCTTAATGTCTTCACAACCTTTTGAGATGACTTTGTGAGATGGACCATACCATTTTTTAGTTACACCTGTGATGACTAAATATTTAATTTTGTTTTTTTCCTCAGGCTCCATTTATTGTGAGCAATACATGCAACCATCTGAACATAACTAGGGAAATCAACAAATAAAATTGTTCCCCTGTCACTTGAAGCAAATCAGAACCATTTCATATAGCTTGTGGCTTTTCATGTCAGCAGTAGTATGATTGAGATGTGAGACAGCATCCTGCCTGCCGAATCTGATGCTAAGTCATAGAGTCATATGTTTGCCGCGTTTCATTGGTAAGTTAAGCAACAAATGCGTAGATGAAAGAAGAGCTACGAGGCTGAAGTATGGATTCACCAATAGGGATGTCAATTTCTATTAAAGTTGTTTACAAACATACCTCATTATCTGCACTATGTTAGGATTTCTTTAGGGTGTGGTAGAATTTGGACAGATGGGTTAGAAGGATAATTCCCTTAGGGGCCCTTAAACAACAGACAAGGACAGATGGGGGCCGAATGCTAACTTGGGGGTTTGGAACACTCAGCCCTGAAAGAATTGCCTTAGAACCATTTAACACATGTAGGTCTACAAGCCTGCTCGAAAATAAAATAATGGACAGGGACCGCAATCATCCACTAACAAGACTTAACGAGGCAGAAGAGAAATTAGGTTCAGTGTATTTTATAGGTTCATGGCACAACAAAAGGAAATCTTGCAAAAATTTTCTTACAGCAAGATGAAAAAAAATTATACTTTTTTAGGTGAAAAATTCTACAGGGTCACATTCAACACTGAAAAGCTTTAGCTATAAGGTAATTCAGTTCAGTCATGAAGCTATAAGGTACTATTCCTCAACTCCAATCCATAAGGCCCACCAACAGGTCATGTTTTCAGGATATCCCATAGAATAAACTGAAAATAATTATATCACCTTACAAAACTAAGTAAACCTTGAAAACATGACCTGTTGGTGGGCCTTAAGGACTGTAGTTGAGGAACAACGCTATAAGGAATTTAGAGGGTGCAGTTGACCCATACCAGGTGCCAGAGATGGCCCATGAGCCCCAATCCAACATTAAAGGACATCAGTATCATTAAAAGCAAGCAAAAGGTCAAGGGATCCTTGTTTCTGGTTTCATTTATGCATCCAAAAAGTACATACCTTAGATCACACCATGTGGTCCTAATAGAGAGAGTATGCCCAGCTCTTACATGAACCTTAAGTAGGACTCCCCTCTTCAGAGGAACTGCATTGTTAGCAAACAAGGGGTGAAAAACTGGCCGAAAAAATCATGGAAGTGCTTTCAAGAGGAAATAAACATAAGGCCCTTCTGCCATAGGTATCAAAATCTGGCGCTATGTTGATACTTGACATGGGGCTGTTGATACTTGACATGGGGCTCATGCTTTTCTGTAAAGCACTACATACTAATTATTCAATCCTTCATGTCAAGGACTCTGGAACTAAAATGGCGTTATGTGTTGTGAACACCTTTTTGATGTATACTGGAGGTGGGTTGTCCCTCTTTTCCGCCCACGTGGTAGAAAGTGTCTTAAGACCCAGACAAAAAAACAGCCTATGTAGTTGAAGAGGAAATTACCTAACTTTACAGGATCTGAGTATTTTTATTCCACTAGGTGCATGATGATTTTTGGGTCACTGTGGCCATCTCTGATCTTACACATGGGAACACTGTGGATTGAACCTGAAGAATGATACTTGAGGCTGTAAATCTTATGGTTCACTATGACTACCATTAACAGGACACTGTGTTTAGCCCTTAAATGCCGTAAGAGGCTGACATTAATCTGGGAGCAATATGTTTTGCACTGTTATAGGGCACTGTGGTCATCTCTAATCTAGCACCAACATGAAAATCCTGTGGGTGGGACCTAAGAGGTAGCACTAATGCAGGAACTCTTACGGATCATTGTGGCTGGCATTGAAAGAGGAGTACTGTGGTTATATTGCTTAATTTTGAGAAAGGGGAGGACCGTGAAACGTAGTAGAGAAGCTGCACACACCTGTTTGGCTGAGGTAGCCTCGAACTGTGGAGATCACTATGTGAAACCGTGGGACATGTCAATCGGACATATACTCCTGGCATATGAGACAAACCGCAAGTTTCAATTTTTTTTGACTTTTTATATGTATTTAAGAGAATGTTTTATATGCATGCTGTTTCGTAGTATGCTGGTAAAGTTTCAATAAAGGGATACAAAAAGACGAAGGAAAAAATTGTGATCAAGTATAGATTGGAGTGGTGTTGTATTGTTTGTTAGCCATTATATGCCATTAGAGGATGACATTAATATGGGAGTAATATGGTTAGTCCTGTTATAAGGCACTGTGACCATCTCTGATCTGGCACTAACATGAGAATACTGTTGTTGGAACTTAAGGGCTAGCACTAATTATGGCACTCCTATGGATCATTGTAGCTGACATTGATAGATGGGTACTGTGATTATCCATTATATGTTGTGCAGGAGTATAATTATAAGATGTGCAGATGTAGTAGTTGCTACCAAGCCCTGCAGCCTGAGAGGGCCCAAAATCCCTTCTACCACATAAGAGGACACCAGAATTGTAATTGTAAATAACACATTGTAGCTGGTGTCAGGGGGGCATTTTACGTTTTAAATTAGAGTCCAGGAACTTCAAGTTGTGCCTCTGATGTTGTAAGTGGCGACTCAACATTAATATGGGAGTAATATGGATAGCATTATTTTGGAGCATCAGATAAATAGCTATGGGGGTAGGGAGTATGAGATTCCCCCATGACCAGGTGCCAAAAGTAGGCCCCTCCGCTACATAAAAAGACATGGTAGGTTGGTGGCCTGTTAAAGGTAATGCTTTGGGAACCAAGAGTTGGCTTTGATATTGAGGATTGTGGTTTTTACTGTTATATGAGTACTATAGGCAGCATTCATGGAGACAACAAACCCATGCTAATATATCTAGAATATCTGCTGGTGTCACTTGATGAGCTTGTCGGATGAGAACACAGCATAGAGCAAATAGTGTCTTGCAAATTCCATTGCTAGGGCACTGGTAAAGTAGGGTGAAAAAATAGCTGCCAGATACTTTGAGAATCACTTATCCCACAAAAGAATGATACAAGAAAAAACCTAAACTTTTTTCTTTTGACTTGAGACAGAGGGTGAAGGTTCTACAGCATCAAAGGCATCTACAACATTATGGTTGGCTTCCAGGTCAGTGATATTAATGATGTTAATTTACTGTATATACTACGTATAAGTGAACCGAAGAACCTGGTTCCACAAAGTGATGTAAAGCAAGGTTCGTCATAGATAAAATCATTATTGGAAATCACCTAAATGATGTACCAATACATATCCGTCCACCCGCGATGAGGATACAAGCAGCGCACAGCTCGTTGCTGAAGTTTGGGGGAAATTCCAGAGTGCCGACTACATACAGACCCCGGAGAGGAGGCAGAACGATGTCAACTACTATGGTTCTATCTAGGAAATAAGAAGAAATTACTTGGCTTTTAGTAAAAATATGAAAAAAAAAAGCAATAAACAACCGGTATGTTTTTGGAAGCATCTCATTGTCGACATACATTGGCATTAGGTGTAGTTGTTACTCAATGGGTTTCTCCAGCCTCATAAAATATAGGGTTTATCCTCAGAATAGGCCATCAATATTCTATCAATGGGGGTCCAACTCCCAGAAAGAGGATGTAGAGTTTGCACGAAAACCATGGTTCCTTCAATCACCCTGAGTATCAGGAATCCCCAGCAATTTCATATTGGTCTATCTTGAGAATAAACACCAGTTTAAGAAGGTCTTTAAATTCATCCAACCATGGGTTCTCATACTCCGGATGTTTGCAGGACTCACTCATTTGTTTTGCAACCATGGGTTCTAAGGATGAATCTATGTGCAGTCCACTTGATGTACTACCAACTTTTGGAAAGCTTAAAGTGAATTTTTGCTCTTTATTATTTCACATAGTCCAACAGATTTACCTAATTACCAAAACTCAACATGGAGAAAACGGAGTTCATCATCTATCCGCTAGTCCACTCAAACCCACTGCGACATCTATGTATAGCGGTCCATGGCTCCAGACCCTCTGCAGTCCCACAAGTCTGATGCCTTGGTGTCACGGTCCGTGCCACGTTCCTGTCCTTATGCTGCGGCCTCTGCTGCGAACCGCAGTCGTACCTATGTTCCTATCGCAGATCTGTTTCCTGTTGCAGTGTTGCTGTGTGCGCTCCTGTAGCCGCTGCTTACTCACCTGTGATTGCTGCTCCTCCATCTTGGCTGCTGCCCTGATTCCCTGTCTCTATAGAGGGTGGCGGCCACATCTTCCCTTCCTTTATTCCCACAGTGTGCAGCAGGGTTGGGCTTCCTCTGCCAATCCCCTTCCACCTGTGGGTTTATAAGCCTGCTTTTCCTCACACTCCTTGCCTGTTCATTGTTGTTATTGTTTATGTTGTCTCTTGGTGTAGTCTGTTGTTGTGTTTTCTGATCTTGTTTGTTAGCAGTCCGGTGTGCCCATGTGGTCTCTTTGTGTCTCTGTCTGTGTCTTTGTGAGTTTCCTTGCCTTGTTCTCTGCCCGTGTTCCTGCCCTGGTTTCTTCCCTGAGTTTAGCTTACGTCTCTGCTTATGTTCTTGGTGTCTTCAGTCTGTCTATTTATTGTTCCCTTTACCTTTTGCTTATCCTCCTGTTTGGCATCTGTTTTGTCCTGTCTTTGTTTGTACCTGCACATATTTACTTCTAGTCTGCTTTGTCTCTGTCCCTTATCCTGTTGGTGCCTAGCATTGGCACTTCTGGTCAGCTGCCACTGCTGGGGACTGCTCTGAGGTAGCACCTGGTGGCTGTTGGGGTCAGCCAACCTTACTATCAAAGGCTCTGTGAAGATACCCATGCCGATGGCCACTTGGTTACGCCCCCTCGGAGCAAGCCCGGCAGTGGTCCAGTGGGTCCACTACCCGCTTTCCCCGCTCACCCGTTACAGTAGGATCAGGCCATGGACTCCGCTGACATTTTGCCCTCTGTTTTTTTGGTCCATGTGCAGGTCTTGTTTCTGGCTGTCTCTTTATGTGTGTGGGAGTGTTTTTTTTTTCTTTTTTGGCAGGTCTTTTGGTGTTTGGGAGCTGCTGGCCACTACCCGCCTTCTGAGTCCCCGTGGCTTACGGTCTCGCCCTGAGCCGTCTGAGTCCCCGTGGCTTACGGTCTCGCCCTGAGCCGTCTGAGTCCCCGTGGCTTACGGTCTCGCCCTGAGCCGTCTGAGTCCCCGTGGCTTACGGTCTCGCCCTGAGCCGTCTGAGTCCCCGTGGCTTACGGTCTCGCCCTGAGCCGTCTGAGTCCCCGTGGCTTACGGTCTCGCCCTGAGCCGTCTGTGACCCCTGTGGCTTACGGTCTCGCCCTGAGCCTTCTGTGACCCCTGTGGCTTACGGTCCGCCCTGGGTTCCCCTCCCAGTTTGCCTAGTGCCCCGTTTGTTCCTCCTGTGCACCTCCATTTCCTAGGTATTCCCCGTACTGGCTGTGCAGCCTGTAGTTGGTTTTGGGGTTGCCCCCCGGATTGTTTCGGTCCCCTGACCTAGGTGGAATTTCCATTTTGTGGATTGGAGGAGGAGGAGGGGGCTTAAGGAGGGGGGTACTGTCACGGTCCGTGCCACGTTCCTGTCCTTATGCTGCGGCCTCTGCTGCGAACCGCAGTCGTACCTATGTTCCTATCGCAGATCTGTTTCCTGTTGCAGTGTCACTGTGTGCGCTCCTGTAGCCGCTGCTTACTCACCTGTGATTGCTGCTCCTCCATCTTGGCTGCTGCCCTGATTCCCTGTCTCTATAGAGGGCGGCGGCCACATCTTCCCTTCCTTTATTCCCACAGTGTGCAGCAGGGTTGGGCTTCCTCTGCCAATCCCCTTCCACCTGTGGGTTTATAAGCCTGCTTCTCCTCACACTCCCTGCCTGATCCTTGTTGTTGTTGTTTATGTTGTCTCTTGGTGTAGTCTGTTGCTCTGTTGTCTGATCTTGTTTGTTAGCAGTCCGGTGTGCCCATGTGGTCTCTTTGTGTCTCTGTCTGTGTCTTTGTGAGTTTCCTTGCCTTGTTCTCTGCCCGTGTTCCTGCCCTGGTCATGCCTTGGTTTCTTGCCTGAGTTTAGCTTACGTCTCTGCTTATGTTCTTGGTGTCTTCAGTCTGTCTATTTATTGTTCCCTTTACCTTTTGCTTATCCTCCTGTTTGGCATCTGTTTTGTCCTGTCTTTGTTTGTACCTGCACATATTTACTTCTATTCTGCTTTGTCTCTGTCCCTTATCCTGTTGGTGCCTAGCATTGGCACTTCTGGCCTGTCTGGTCAGCTGCCACTGCTGGGGACTGCTCTGAGGTAGCACCTGGTGGCTGTTGGGGTCAGCCAACCTTACCATCAAAGGCTCTGTGAAGATACCCATGCCCGATGGCCACTTGGTTACGCCCCCTCGGAGCAAGCCCGGCAGTGGTCCAGTGGGTCCACTACCCGCTTTCCCGCTCACCCGTTACACTTGGGATATCCTTTGACTTTGCACTGTCCTTTAAACTGTTTATCTAAGCCTCTACCGCTTCCTGCCCACTTAAAAATGTCTCAAATCTGAGTTTTTCTAAACTTTTACTCCGCAATCATGTTGGTTCTTGCCCCTGTCATTTCCCGCCTACAATACAGCAATATTCTTCTCTGTGGCTTCCTATCTAACACTCTCCTCTTCAATCCATCCTCAGATCTGCTGCCGGTCTGATCCACCTCGCTCTTCCTCTGACTCTCTCCTTTGATAATCGCTTCACTATCCATTACCAAACTAACTCAGTTTGACCTATGAACCATGAAATACAAGACTCACCTATCCCTCCCTTACACCTCTAGCTTAATATCCAGACACCAACCCCTCACACATACTCCACTCTTCAAAATACATCCTTCTCTGCTGCTTCTTCGGCCCCTCATATTAAAGGTTTTCAAAATTTCTGGCCTGCATACCCCCACTGGTGGAGTTCTCGGGGTGCCACTGGTACAGCACACTTGCCAACGTTCCCAGACTACTGGGAGAGTTGGCCAGTCTCCCGGTTTCCAAGTACAAGCTTGGATGGTGTGGACTCAGAGGTTGTGCAAGCTGTAATCTGTGGCCCACTATGGGGAGACCCTATATACCTACTTACCTACTGGAGGGGCTCTATATTCTTACCTTCCTACTGTGGAGTCTATGTTCTACTGATGCAGCCCTGTATACATACTTACTGAGGCCCTACATACCTAACTACCTACTGTGGGCCCTATATAACTACTTTCCTACTAGGGGAACCCATATACCTATCTACTGAGGCGCTGTTCTTACCTACTGGGGGCCCTTTACAACTTCCTAACTACCTAAAGGGGGCAATATACCTACAAATTTATTGGGGGAGGGGGGCTATATACCTAACTACCATGGGTTCTACATACCTAACTACCAGGGCACCAAGGGGGTTATTACTACCATTTGGGGTAGTATGGACGGGGAGTTTGTACCACATGCATGAAAACTGTCTAGGTATAAAACTCACTTTTTTGCCTATAGCAACCAATCAGAGCGCCCCTTTCATTTCATATAGTGCTCTGGAAAAATGAGAGCGACGCTCTGATTGGTTGCTATGGGCAACAAAGTGAATTTTAGACCCAATTACCGCAATTACAGTAATTCATAGCTCTCATAGAGAGGTATGAACAATTGATGCATCGAACAATTGACATGACACTTCTCTCACCAGGCGTACGATTTGATCGTATTGTACGCCTGGGGAGACGCTGCGTAATTCATAGCTCTCTATGAGAGCTATGAATTACTGTAATTGCGGCACGCATTTCGTCGCGTGTTGCGCTTTATACGCGGCAAAATGTACATGCAATTATGCGTAAAAATAAGCCGACACGGGACAATGCTGAAGATCTGACACAATATAAAGTAGTCCGTGTACAGCTTGTATAACAGTGTAAATTTGGTGTAAACTCAAAATATAGCCATCAATGTCTAAACTGCTGCTAACAAAAGTGAGTACACCTCTAAGGGAAAATGGACAAATTGTGCCCAATTTTCCCTCCACAGCACCATGTGACTTGTAAGTGTTATAATGTCTCTGGTGTGCCTTTTCAAAATAGACGTATAAGTGCTGCCAGCATTGCTGTAGAGGTTAAAGGAGGGGAGGGGGGGGGCAGTCTATCACTGCTCAGACCATATGCCGCACACTACATTAAATTGGTCTGCATGGCTGTTGTCCCAGAACGAGGCCTCTTCTAAAGATGATGCACAAGAAATCCCGCAAACAGTTTATTGAAGACAAAAAGACTAAGTACATTGATTAGTGAACCACGATGAGACCACGATAATCTTATTGGTTCAGATGGTGTCAACCATGTGTAGTGGCAACCAAGTAAGGAGTAGAAAGACAAGTGTGTCGTGCCTACAGTCAAGCATGAGGGTGGGAGTGTCATGGTTTGAGGCTGCATGAGTGCTGTGGGGAGCTACAGTTCATTGAGGGAACCACAATTGCCAACATTTACTGTGCCATACTGAAGCAGAACATGATCCCCTCCCTTCTGGGCTGCAGGGAAGTATGCTAACATGAATACACCTCCAAGACCACCACTGCTTTGCTAAAGAAAATGAGGGTAAAGATGCTGGACTGGCCAAGCATGTCTCCAGACCTAAACCCTATTGAGCATCTGTGGGGCTTCCTCGAATGGAAGGTGAAGGAGCGCAATGTCTCTGACATCCACCAGCTCCGTGATGTCGTCATGGAGGAGTGAAAGAGGATTCCAGTGGCTGCAACCTGTGAAGCTCTAGTGACCTCCATGACCAAGAGAGTTAAGGCAATGCTGGAAAATAATGGCGGCCACACAAAATATTGAAACATTGGGCACAATTTGTCCATTATCACCTAGGGGTGTATTCACTTTTGTTGCCAGCCATTGACATGCAGAGTAACCAGTCAGCGATATTGTAACACCTTTAGCTCGGGCAATTTGTAAAGCTGATAACCAGCTATAGTGTTTCTATTTGATGTACATTCATGGGAACCAATTAGCAACAATGTTGCATGTTAAATACCGACAACTTTCATTGACCAATCATGCCTCTGATGAAGCGCCGGTGTGGGCGTGAAACGCGTAGGTCTATAGCGGTGTTTGTTTGATTTTATGTAGCGAGTTGAGTAAACTCTCCTCGTTAGTCTTAATAAAGCTAAACACGCCATGTAAAATACATTGAAGTGTATATCTTAATCGGTGGTTACACGTGCGCTGCAAGTCCCTGGATTTTTTATCGAGTACCTCCGTAGATAGATAGATAGATAGATAGATAGATAGATAGATAGATAGATAGATAGATAGATAGATAGATAGATAGATATGAGATAGATAGATAGATAGATAGATAGATAGATAGATAGATATGAGATAGATATGAGATAGATAGATAGATAGATAGATAGATAGATATGGGATAGATATGAGATAGATAGATAGATAGATAGATAGATAGATAGATATGGGATAGATAGATAGATAGATAGATATGGGATAGATAGATAGATAGATAGATAGATAGATAGATAGATAGATAGATAGATAGATATGGGATAGATAGATAGATATGGGATAGATAGATAGATAGATAGATAGATATGGGATAGATAGATAGATAGATAGATAGATAGATAGATAGATAGATAGATATGGGATAGATAGA
>JAODAL010009314.1:0-10000 GCA_025379985.1 Phyllomedusa bahiana | reverse complement strand
CTAATATATTGTTGAAACTGGCTCCAGTCTCCAGGCTTCAGATCTCACAGACTGAGTCATTGGCACAATCTGAGATCTTTCCTCTGCCCTGCCCTTAGAAATGAAGGCATTGCCCATTTTCTGCAAATAACAGAGAAAACTGATCGGATAAGAAATAAAAGTTTGTTTTTCTAACTTTAATTCGTTCGGAGCCCGGAGGGATTTGCAGTGATTTGCCAACTACTTTACAGATATGATTCATATCCCCCAAATATATTGCTCACTTCCAAGTGTCCTACATATGTGAGAGATAATGTATCACAGATGACTCACTGTAGACACTGGGTTGCTTGTAAATTCACAGCAAACTGGATGCCCGAAACCAGAAGACTCCTAGTCATAACATAAAGATAGTAGCCACAGCTGAGATTGCTTTCCATATTGTGTACTTTCTGGGTATAATGATATCTTCATCTCCTTCCTGTGGTTTGGTGGTACTGTGTACTCCACTGCCTTCACCAACTCCGGCCCATGACTCTGGAGAAGACCATCTGAGAACAGGATGCGGCAGAGCACGTGGTACTGTGGGTTAAGGAATAATAAATATCACTTAGTTATATCTTACAATGGTATCTTATTCAGATATCTACAGAGCTTAAAATCTCAATTGATAAAATTCAGGTTGCCTTCAGCCACCACTAGGTGGAGCTTAGAAACTTACTGCATACTGTTTATACATTTACGTCAATAGTAAATAAGTATTCTGTGGGCTCCTCAGCTCCCCTAGTGGTGGCTCCTAATATTTCTTACAGTACTCACTAGGGGTTGGCTGGAGGCTTGTCTCTTCTACTTCAAACTTTACTCTTACTTGTCCTTTACCTGCAACTGGAACAGAAAATAAATAATCATTAAAACCCCAGTAACAAGAAGCAGGCAGGTTTACACTGGATAAATCTATAATAGCGCTGTTTCTATTCGTACTTTGTGTATGTCCGAAAAAGTTCTTGTTGTGAGGTGAGAAATGTGATCCATCTGACTCTCAGGTCCTCTCATTGTCTATTTCACATCATTATCTTCTGGTCAGCCATGGTTACAATGTTTGGGCCATAATTGGAAAAAAGATCTAACTCTCAGTTGCTCTCACAGTCAGTTACGTAGGTGTTTGGGGGAACTGATTTTAAGCTATACAACCCTTCTATGCACAACATCATCTTCTAGTCATGGTTAAAATTTTTGGGCCATAGTTAGAAAAGACAATGAGAGGAACTGAGAGTTTGATCTTTCTTCTAATTATGGCCCAAAAATGTTAACCATGGCTGACTAGAAGATGATGTTGTGCATAGATGAGGTGTGCACCGCTAAAATAATTCCCCTGTTGCGCCCACCCGATCAGACGACAGTTAGGGGAACTGAGAGTCAAATCTTTCTTCTAACTATTCCCCAAAAATATTAACTACGGCCAACTAGAAGATGATGTTGTGCCTAGAAGGGGTGTGTTTATTAAATCCAGATCCTAGTAAACACCGACGGAGCACACTGTGAGAGGAACTGATCTTTTTTCCAACTATGGCCTGAAAATGTTAACTTCAGTATGGCTGACTAGAAGATGGTGTTGTACATATAAGGGGTGTGTATCTTAAAATCAGTTCCACCAATGGGCCGTTAGAACAGATGAGGGGAACTGAGAGTCAGATCTTTCTTCTAAGGGCCCATCCGGGGATCTGATTTTAAAACACACACCCTTTCCATGCACAATATCATCTTCTAGTTGGCCATGGTTAACACTTTTGGGGAATAGTTAGAAGAAAGATCTGACTCTCAGTTCCCCTTATTGTCTGTTCTGTGAGTGCATAGAAGGAATTGATTTTATGGTGTACACCCCATCTATACACAACGTCATCTTCTAGTCAGCCATAGTCAGCCAAATAATTTTCTCAAAATGTCCCAAGAATGATCATTTGTCATTAGTGAAATTGATCATTTATGGCCAGTTTTAATAACTGTAATGGCCAATAATCACTGAAATGTATATGGTTGTGTATGCACAATGATCGTTTAGAAGATGATCTCTCATGAAACCCATGTCCAACCATCAACCTTCTTCTATCTACTGTGTCTAGCCCCTTTACAGTGGCTACAGCTAGAGACGAGCAAGGTTTTGGCTGAGCCTGCTGATATTGTGATGAGCTTTCCCTATGGAGACGCCTGTTGATGGGTTCGGTTGCTTGGGCTATAGAGAGAGTGAGTCCTATTATTCCTGATGATTACTGGAAGACGTCTCTGTCACCGATGTTCCAGAAGTGACAATAGTAACTGTAGTCTCTCAAGGACCATCCGTGTACAGGAGAGAAAATAGTGACAACTGTGACATCTATCTGGGACATCTGTGACAGAGGAGACGTGACAGAGGAGTCTTCCTGTAACCATCAGGAATAATAGGGTTTGTCTTCTCTATAGCCCAAGCAACCGACCCCAACATCCGGCTCCCTCCGCAGCCAGAAGGGACTACAGTGACATCTGTGACATCTATCTGGGGCAACTGTGACAGAGGAGATGTGTATACAAGAAAAAACATAAAAATGGGAACAGTGGAGTCCTCTGTAGGGATGAAAGGAATTTTGTGTCAATCAATCATGCATAAATAAATAAAAAACTCAGAGAAAAGTTTTGTGCATGCCTGTTTTAATATATTAACTCCATAATGTATTATAGAAATCAAATCTAAAAAAAAAATCAAATACGTGGACACTTTAAAAACAAAACAAAACTGAATCAAGCCTTTGTTGTGTTTATTAATAGTAGCCCAAATAGCCACCTTCCATAGTTGGTGGTTATAGGGTCACCCCAAACCGAATTTTGGAGGAATTCATGAGAAAATAATTCCTAATCCCAAATTAAGGTTAGGGCTAGGGTTGGAATTAACGCTAAGTACAGGGTTGTAATTGGGGTAGGGTTTAAATTTTTCTTAGAGGTTAGGTTTGGAGTTGAATTTACAGTAAGGGTTGGATTTAAGATTAGGGCTGAGGCAAGGGGTTACCTGAACCCCATGCAATATGGAGGCATTTGGCTGCTGGTGGTATTTTTCAGTGGCCAGAAAACATGCAGATATTTTACCCTACAGACTTTAATGGGATTAAGGTTAGGGAATATTTTGACAGGTTCAGTCAAACTGCTGTGAAATCAGTGACCTGTTTAAAGGGGTTATCGTTAGAAGCTTTCGTAGACATGAGCTGATTCTATCTGTTTCAGTTTTAAATACAGGGGCGAGTCTCTCTTCCCTGTATGCGTGCCTCTCCTGCCAGGAGGCGTATCTCCCCTCACTGAAGAGCTGTGACATCATCATTCTGTGTTAGCAGGGGAAGGGAGAGGACGTCAGCTCTGCAGCCCTCCTTCTATGCTTCTGGCTGCAGAGTTGTCAGCTCCCTCTCAGGCCGCACAAGCTCCTTGTAACCAGTACCTCTGCATTGGTGTAAGCAGTTATACATACAGCCTGAACTGATGAAGCAAGTGTGAGAAATGCTCTCTGCTCCCCTCTGTTATCAGGCAGGAGGTAGAGAAGAATATATAAGGCTGTTATATGGGGGAGCACAGGCATCTAGCAGCTAAAGAGAGACTCAGTAACTGCACAGATCCTATTCATAGAACTATCACTGGAGAGCCAGGAGGAGCTGAGACAGCCTTTATTATACAGACACAGCCAACTCAGGCAGCTTGTTTCTCACAGTTCAGATGGGAGTAAACACAGAGTGCAGACAGCCAATCACAGTGCAGGGGGCGTTTCCTGTCTGGGGGCGTGTCTCAACAGGCTGAATGACATATCAGTCAGCCAATCACAGAAAAAGGGGGCGTGTCCCATCCAGCTGCTGCAGAAATAGCTATAGATGCAGATATTAGCTCATATCTACTATACTAAATGACTTAGGTAATGCAAACCAATTACAAAAGTGCTTATTTTTACTGTCCCCATCCTTTGAGATATGATCTTTGAAGCGAGAAAACCACTTTAAGCAACATTATTAACAGTATATACACTGGGTGGGGATCTACCTCTAAGGCATTAATTAAAGTAGAACAGAGGTCTCATGACCCGGATCTGCACCCAGAATCCTGCTGTAGGCTGAATAAACAGGTATCTGCACATGTACATAGCTCTCAATTTAACCTGTGCTTGGGTTCAGCTACCTTCTCAGACTATTTGGACATCTGGGCACATCCTTTCCCCTGATAGGTGTGAATTCCAGAGGGCACCCCAACTTATGAGGGTACATCATAAATGTCACTGATGGGATCCCCATTTAAGTATATAAATAATATTGAGACTCGTCTTGATTGATAAAAATTCAAAGATGACAAAATCCACACACCCACCACCAGAAGCCCAGTATACAAGCTAACTAATATAAGCTATAATTTCCATGTTTTTCTGTAATTTTACAACTTTAATGAAGAATACAATAAATCTCTTTTTTATTGTAAGAATTTATTGTCCTCCTATTAAAGCCTGAAGAAGAAACCATTTTTACACAAAGATAGTCTTTCTTGTAATGCAGAGGTGGATTCACTGGACCACCGCAAACGATGATAGTTAAGCCATGCAAGGGAGCAGAGTCTAAGTAGCCCCCGGTATTCACCAGAGCCCACCGCAAAGCGGGATGGACTTGCTGCGGCGTGAGGCTACCAGGTCGCTACTCCTGATGTGACTTGCTTGCGATGGCGGCCGGGGTACTGTGTGGTACAGAATCGTAATCCAGAGGCATAGTCGGAGACAGGCAGGAGGTCAGGGCAGGCGGCAGAGGTTCGTGGTCAGAGACGGGCAGACGGTCAGGGCAGGTGGAAAACAGGCAAGGTCAGGAAACGTAGCGGAACGGACTGGTACACGGGTAATAAGACAGGACTTCCAACACTCTCAAGACTTGCTAACGCACACCAACGAACTGGCAGCGAGTGTAGGAGGCGTGCACAATAAATAGGGTCAGCGGCCGGCGATGGCCAATCACCGGCGCGCCGGCCCTTTAAATCCAGACCAGCCGTCACGCGCGCGCCCTAAGCAGCGGGTACGCGCGCGGCGGCTGTCAGAGCCGGACGGAGGAAGTACAGGAGCGGGGACTGGTGAGTACGGGGTTTCCTGGGCTAGGGCAGAAGGACAACGGCTGCGGGCAGCAGCGGCACCCGCTCCGGACCCCGTAGGAGCAGGGGGACGGCCACGGGGTGCCGCGGGGGTCCGCGGCGCCGAGCCTCATGATAGTACCCACCCCTTAGATCTCCCCCTCTTCCCTTGGAATTTAGAGAGGAGATCAGGGGACAGGTTGGCCTCCGGTTCCCATGAACGCTCCTCTGGACCAAAGCCCTTCCAGTCAATAAGGAAGAACCGCTTCCCCCTCACCGTCTTCTCCGCTAACACCTCCTTGACCTCACAGATGTTATCCGTATAAGCAACATGAGAAGGTGAGAAGCGGATCAGCACCACCGGCTTGAGGAGGGACACGTGAAAGGCGTTCGGGATACTTAGAGTCGGGAGCAAGCGGAGCTTGTATGATACTGGGTTCAGTCGCCCGAGTATTACAAAAGGACCCAAGTATTTAGGGCCCAACTTGTAACTGGGCACCTTGAAGCAGATGTACTTGGTGGCCAACCAAACCCTATCGCCTGGCTCAAAAAGGGGAGGGACCCTACGAAACCTGTCAGCATGAAGTTTGGTGCGAGCAGAAGCCCGTAGCAGGGCCTGTCATGTGAGCTGCCAGAGAGCCTTGATGTCCTTTACTTGGGCATCCATGGCAGGGACATGACATGAGGTAGGTAGAGGGAGAGGCGGGCGGGGATGTAACCCAAAGACGACAAAAAAGGGGGAGGGTCCAGCGGATTCCGAATCTAAAGAGTTATAGGAAAACTCTGCCCAGGGGAGAAGATCGGACCAGTTATCATGACGAGCGGACACAAAATGCCGCAAGTAGGTACCCAACACCTGATTAACCCTCTCTACCTGCCCGTTAGTTTGAGGGTGGTATGCAGATGAGAAGTCTAGCTGAACCCGCAATTGACAACACAGAGCCCGCCAAAATTTAGCAATAAACTGGACTCCCCTATCAGAGACAATATGCAAAGGGAGACCGTGCAATCGGAAAACATGACGGAAAAAATGTTGGGCCAGCTGAGGGGCAGAGGGTAACCCAGGCAGAGGGATAAAGTGAGCAATCTTGGAGAAACGATTGGTCACCACCCAGATGACCGTGTTTCCAGATGAGGGCGGGAAATCTGTAACAAATTCCATGGCTACATGGGTCCAGGGTTTTTCCGGTACAGGGAGAGGCTGAAGATAGGCCGCGGGTTTAAGACGAGGGAACTTATTACGAGCACAGGAGGTGCAGGCCAGAACAAAGTCCCTGACATCTTGAGCGAGGGTGGGCCACCAGTAATAATGGGAGATCAGTTGTAGAGATCTATGGACTCCTGGATGCCCAGCTGTACGAGAAGAATGTCCCCACTTCAGGATTCTAGGCCGCAAGGCAGGGCGCACATACGTCTTCCCGGGAGGCAAGTGTTGAAGATCCACGGGGGCAGCCATGATGAGCCGTTCTGGGGGGACTATGTGTTGTGGAGGAGACTCAAGACCCACCGTATCTGAAGAGCGAGATAGAGCGTCAGCTTTGACATTCTTCCCGGCTGGCCGAAAATGTACAAGGAAGTCAAAACGGGCAAAAAAGAGCGACCACCTGGCTTTCCGGGGATTCAGGCGTTGAGCCGACTGCAGATATAGGAGGTTTTTATGGTCGGTGAAGATATCAATAGGGTGGCGAGCCCCCTCCAGCAGGTGACGCCATTCTTCCAGAGCCAACTTTATGGCCAGTAATTCGCGATCACCAATGGTATAATTCTTCTCGGCAGGAGAGAAAGTTCTGGAGAAAAACCCACAAGTATGCAATTTACCTGAGGAGGATCTCTGCAGGAGGACAGCGCCAGCACCCACAGAAGAAACGTCCACTTCCAGAATAAATGGGCGGTTAGGGTCCTGGCGAGACAGGACAGGAGCAGACACGAATGCAGATTTGAGACGGTTGAAGGCTTCTTGATCTTCTGAGGGTCAGGATTTGGGATTGGCGTTTTTCTTAGTTAGAGCCACCAAGGGAGCCACAAGTGTAGAGAAGTGTGGGGATAAATGTCTATAATAATTGGAGAATCCCCAAAAACGTTGAATGGCCCGAAGGCACACCGGTTGTGGCCACTGTAAAACTGCGGTGAGTTTTGAAGGATCCATCCGGAGACCCTTGTCAGAAACGATGTACCCTAAGAAGGGTAAGCTGGTACGTTCAAAGAGACACTTTTCCGGTTTGGCAAAAAGCTGATGGGTGCGGAGTCGCCTGATAACCTGGCGGACGTGGTGGCGATGAGTCTCAAGATCAGGAGAAAAAATTAGAATATCGTCCAAATAAACAATAGCACAGTCATAGAGTAGGTCCCGGAAGATCTCATTGACAAAGTTCTGAAACACAGCAGGAGCGTTGCAGAGACCGAATGGCATAACAAGATACTCGAAGTGGCCATCCCGCGTATTAAACGCTGTTTTCCACTCATCGCCTTCTCGAATGCGAATTAGGTTATAAGTAGAGATGGGCGAATTGATTCTAACGAAGTGGAATTCGTTTAGAATTTCAGGAAAACTTCGGTTCTGAACGAAGTCAAACTTTGCGGTACTTCGGGTGAACGAAGTGTGCTTTTGATTGATAAAATGGCTGCGAGCACATGGCGTTACATGGGGAAAAGCACTCTGGGAGGAAGAAGGGCATAGCCTGCATGACATGTGAAGAGATGAAGCCAATCAGAGACCGGCGGGATTCTGTGACGTCACCGCACTATATAAGTCCGGGCGCGACGCTGGTAGCTCACACTCCTCTCACTGTACTGATCAGGGAAGGTGCTGCTGCGGCTGATTGTGGTAGCGATAGCTCTTACTGAAGAACTGATTTTTTATACAGCGATTTTTGGGGGGTGTCTCAGCTTGTCTCACAGACTGCTTCTCTTAATGTTCTATTTCTGATTTTTTGGGGTATTGGATCTGAAGTCCAGTGTGCATCCACTGCAGCTGCATATACATTTTAATGCTATCTGCTCACAGCACATTAAATATCCAAGGGGGATCTAAGCCAGTTCCTACTGTATTCATTTAAAGAAACAGCGTTTTTACAATACAAATACCACTTCCCTTTTTGGCTGCTCAATTCTTTGCCAATTTACACCCCGGGGTTAATTAAGCTTGTTTTTCTGCTGTGGTGCCCCAAAAAAACCGTCTTTTTCACCCCCAAAAAAATTTAAAATTTTTCCCTGTACCCTAATTCAAAGGGGAAGGGTTTAAATTCAATTTTTTTCTCTTGTTTTGTGGTAAAAAAACACAGCCATTGTAACCCCCAAAAGGGGCTCGTAGTTTGTGGTTGCTAAATTGGGTTTGGCCCCAATTTAAAACCCAGGGGTTTTTTAAAGCGTTTTTTTTCTGCTTTGGGTGACAAAATTAAACCGTTTTTTTTTCACCCCAAAAAAATTTTAAATTTTCCCTGTAGCTTTAATTCACAAAGGAAATTTTTAAATTTCCCTTTTTTTTTTCTCTTTTTTTGGGGTGGGCGTAAAAAAACAGCCATTGAACACGCTCCCCAAAGCTGGGATTTTTGTGGTTGCTCTTTTGTTTGGCGCCCAATTTTTAATTTCCGGGGGTTAAATTTAAAGCGTTTTTTTTCTGCTGTGGTGACAAAAAAAAAACCGTCTTTTTCACGCCCAAAAAATTTAAAAATTTTCCTGAGAAATAATTCACAAGCAAATTTTTAAATTTAAAATTTTTTTTCTTGTTTTGTAGCGTAGAAAACCCCCAAATTGTAACACGCTACAAAGTTTTAGTTTGTGGTTGCTAAATTTTGTTTGGCGAAATTTTTCCCACCCCGGGGTTAATTAAGCTTTTTTTCTGCGGGGGGTTGTAAAAAAAACCCGTTTTTTTCACCGCCAAAAAAAATTTTTGTACCCTAATTCAACGAAGGTTAAACACTTTTTTTTCTTATTTCGTAAAAACACGATTTTTAAAACCCCAAAAAAAAAAAAAAAAAAAAAAAAAAAAAAAAATTTTTTTTTTTTTTTTTTTTTTTTTTTTTTTTTTTTTTTTTTACAAGTTAATTTTTCCTGCCCATTTGTGGAGCGCAATTTATAAACCAAGGGTTACCCCAAACTTTTTACTGGGTTCATTTGGGGTCAAATACAGGGTGTGTAATTTTCATATTTCAGATATTTTTTCATTTAAAAAGTGTCTGTACATTTTAGGGAAAAAACAGTAAGTCAGAACCCGAAAAAGTGGGGGGGGGTCTTCACCCGGGGAAATGAACAAAAAATTTTCCCGGCCAGGGGCAGAACCCCAAGGGGGGGTCCAGCAGGGGTACTCGGTGGGCCACCAAAATGCCCGCTGTCATTAGCGGGCCCTGTACTGACTAGCCCAAACCCCAAAGGTTTTGATTTTTTTGGGCAGGTCATTTCCCCTTTCCCAGTTTACATTTTGGGCAAAACCCCCCGCCAAGAGGTTTGGGGGGAAAGTCAGACACAACCCCTTTTGTTGGAAAGGCCCCCCGGGGGGGGTAGCGGCCCCCTTTCCCCAAACCCGGGCCCCTTTCCCCCTTTTGTTCCCCCAGCCAGGGATTACTATGTGGTCTGGGGCCCCAAGCGGCCCTAAATAGCGAGGGGTGAAAAATTTGAGGAGGGCCATTCCCGCAGCTTTGGGGAGCGGGAAAAAAAGGGGGGCCCAAATTCCCCGCTTCCCTTTCAGTAAAGGGGGCAAAGTAAAAGATGTTGAGAAATGGCCCCTGGGAGGCATGTTGTGAGAGGTGCCTCTGATACCCAAAAAAACGGTGATTTAGGGGCAGCCAAATGACGATGAAAAAAAAATAGATGATGATGTAGCCGGTCCGCACTTGGGGCAGGTGAGGCAAGGGCTTCATCATCTTTAGGAAAAAGAGGGTCAGCTTGCGCCCTTGGCAGGCGCAGGGGAAGTGGGTTT